>CANUEY010195889.1:0-14878 GCA_948099555.1 Croton setiger
TTTTTTGTTTTTACCAAAGGGAATTGCTAAGTTATTTAACGTTAGTGTATCTTATAACTACAATTTTTCCAAGATGTTATTATGCGTCTTTTGAGTATTATGATATTAATGTAGTAAGTTTTTTATGAAATCACAAAAGAAGGTAATTTTCCTTAAATTTATCAAAATTTACAAAATTAACTGTGGATTTTGATTTTCAGTATATTAGTTAAATTTCCTTAAATTATTTTAAAATTAGGAAACAAATCTTTTGTGGATTGAAGGAGTGACATAAATTCCATCATTAAAAAATAAATCACAAATTTAATTATTGATTTTAGAAAATAAATCATTTCCATAATTAAATTGAGGCGTTAATTCTTAATTTTGACATTTATAATATTGATTTATTTCAAAACAGTAAAACCTGCCATCAATAGTTTAATTTATTATTTTTTAAAATTCAAATTTTAAATGATTCTAAATTAATATGAAAATTTATTTAAAATATTAAATATAATTTTAAGTGATTTTAGGATATTTAATTCAATCATATAGATTAATTTATTAGTAGATTAAAAACAACAATCACCCAATAGATCTCATAATTAGGCCAAAACCTTCTTATATTATATTAATTTTTATTGAAAAAAAATTCATAAATAACTTAATACATTACATATATATTTAATATGTATTAAGTGAGTTGAATTTATATTTATTAAGGTGAATTCAATTTAAAAAATAGAATTATATAATTTTAATTATATTACATATAAATACTTAATGGTTTAATGAGTTGTCAAGACTGTTTTAGTTTTATCACGAGACAACATGTTTTATTTGTGGAAATGCAGAATCTAATGGGCTAGAGGTACCGACGTTAATAGTTCCTTTTATGTTTGGATCGGAATTAATCTAGAGCTGTTAAACGATTTTAAATGTAATTATGACTCGAGACTTTGTTGGAAAATCTGAAAAATTCCAATTCATGCAAACATTATATTTTTATAATTTCTTTTTGACAATAATTTTGAAAAACCCAAAATGGAAAGTGTGACAATTTTTTAGGACGAGTATTATTCTTTAAATTTATATTTAGGATTCTTCATTTTTAAATTCTCATTTTACTAAAGGTATTTTTTACTTCAGTTTTACATTAATCCAATTACTAAAAAAAAAAAAAAAACTTACTACATTAATATCATAATACTCAAAAGACGCATAATAACATCTTGGAAAAATTGTAGTTATAAGATACACTAACGTTAAATAACTTAGCAATTCCCTTTGGTAAAAACAAAAAATTAATAATAATGTAGCAGTTCCCAACAAATTTGAAGCAAATATCAAGAAAAGAAATTCAAAGGTCCAAATTTTCACTTATAAATACACACATCTAATCACTTAAATTAACTATCAACAATATTATTATTATTATTAATCTGAAATTTAGGTGCCAGGATCTGCAAAAAAATGTTCGGTTTCTTCTGCTTTGGAGTCTTTCCTTTTATTGCAACTGTAGTTTCAATTGTGGCTAAAGTCATGAATTTTGTTGGACTTTTTTGCGGGGAATGACTGTTAATTTGAAGCAGTCATGGTTTAGTGTCAGAGGCTTGAACACAGTTCTATTTATATAATTATCTTGTACTAGTTTTTGTCTCTGTCACATATTAAAGAAAAATTATGAATATTTAGTTTAAATTTCATTTTTTATATCTTTAATTTAATTTCTTTCTTTTTGTTGTGTTCTTAATTTCTTTTCATTCCTTCATGTGATTAAGTTGAATATTCTACTAATATAATTTGTCAACCAAAATCATTTGAATGCCTAAAGAAGATAAAGAAAATGTTTTATTATTCAAAATCTCTTTATTAGTATAGAAGTATATAAGCAAAAATGAAAAATAACTTAATGTTAAATAAGAAAAATATTAATCTTTTGTTTGAATTTGATTTTATCGCATTTCTGGTACAATATTAAATAAGAATAAATTAAATTAATTTAAAAATAGCTTTTTTATAATTTGAAGTTTTAGAGATGGGATTTTATAAATGGTGTTTAGGCTGATTTGTCACTGAAGAGATAAATGAAATTAGGTAATAAACTAAACGATAAACTTTCAATTTGTAAATTTTTATATTAATAGAACCTTATTGGGTGTACTAATAAATAAATTTATTATTTTTGGCTCTCTTATGTTAATAAAAATTAATTATGATAATGTTGAGTAAACATTTTTCATACTTATAATTGAAGTTTTCCATTTTTAATGCAATATTTTATTTTTATTGTAAATTTTTTTTTCTTTACTAATTTAATTATTACATTTATGTAAGAAGTTTGATATGAAAAAATTGTTAAATTTCTTGACTAGCTATTCCACCCTTCGAGATTCTTACAATTCAGTGAATTTGAATTAGTTTTTGCCGTTTGTATGTCTCAATAATGACTTATCTAAGACACCAGATGCAAATGAAAAAAAAAATCCAAAATAATTTTATACAAATTTTATCAAGATAAAAAATTATTTCTCCAAACAAAAAAAGAAATATGAAAAATATCATAATTAAATTTGACAGACTAAAAATGTAATATTAGAATATTTTAATTTGTATTTAAGTTAGGATATAAATTTTTATTAATCTAAAATTATGGTTCTTACCAAACTTATGTAGTTTCCCATGATATATAGTGTCTAAATTTCAAAATTTATTTAATTTATATAAAAAAATTAGCAATGACTAAAATTATTATAGTACCATAGATCATAATGATTTGTTGGTCTATCTTAAAAATGACTTTTTCCCCTTTTCTGTATATAAATTAAATGGAGCAAGTAATAAAATGCATTAAATAAAAGTTATGGATGCAAATTGCACATTTTAATACACAAATGCACAGTGGCTGAAGTGGTTAAGTTATATTAGTGTGAGTGTTGATGTTGCTCAATCAACTCGATAAGGAGATGATTCGAATTTTGTATCCAGCGATGATGAAGGGTGAGGGTGCTAATGATGCTAGCTTTTGCCAAGGGTTTCGATCCTTTGTTGAGTCTTCTAGTCTCATTGATTTGGATTTTGTTAGACCTCAATTGGAAGAGAGGCTTGTTTTTTGAAAGATTGGATCGGGTTTTGGTGAACAATGATTGGTTGAATTCTTTTTCTGACTTTTTTTTGTGGTTCATTTGCCTCATTTTGCTTCTGATCACTCTCCTCTATTGTTAAACTTACTGGTGGGTGTTCTCCTCCGAGGCATTATTCTTTTAAATTCCTTAATTTTTAGCATGAGAAAAGTGGCTTTAAGGAGATGAATACTTCATTTTAGAGTATTGGATCTGATTTACTTGATAAATTGGAATATTGAAGACGCTCCCTTTTTTTCCGTTTTATAAGCCAAAAAGAAGTGACAAAACAATTTGGATTCAGTGTCGAACTAGTCGGTATTAAAAAAACATTTTTCGAGTCGCCATTTTTCGGAAACTGATTTTAGTTTTAAGAAAAAAAATAAACCAAATTTTATTTTTGAAAATTGACTCCATTTTTATTTTTGGATAAAGTTTAGTCTGAACTAAAGATTTTGAGTAAGAGTGTTGAATACGTTAGCTGAAATTTTATTTTGACTAACGCTCGGATTTACCGGTCTTTCAAACTAAATTCGTTTTCCAATTTTAAGTTAAGATTTAATTACAAAAAGCCAACTAATCGATGTTCCTAATTCGATGATTAATGTCGTTTGTGTAAACATAAAGTAGAAAGCGATAAATTGCAGAAAATAAATTGAAGAAAATAAAACAGTCCACCCCTTAAATCTAATTATTCTTTCTTCGATTTTGGATAAAATAATTACAATTTGATTCTAAAAAATTATATGCTACCCATTTAATCCCAAATTAAACCCAAACTCCCAAAATAAAGAAATTAAATCAAACATGGAAAATTACGAAAAAGTACTTGAAAATTAAACAATTACAAAAAGACCCCTAATTTAAGAAATTATCAAGATAAACCCTAAAACATGCCAATTTGTCCAAACAATCCATAAAACATGCATTACATTGTTTCCTTTCTTTCTCCTTTCAAATCTCACCCCTCTTCTCCTAATTTCTTTCAATTATGCCAATTTTTTCCACTTCCCTTTTAATTTTCCCTTCTTTTCTCTCTTTTTTTTATAATTAAATTCACTTCTTCTTTTTCCAAAACTAAATTAAATTCCTTTTTTTTAAAGCACACATTTTTCACTAAACTTAAAAATTTAAAAATAAAAATAAAATAAAATAAAAATTAAAAAAAATAAAATAAAATAAAATTAAAATCACAACTAAATTCTTTTTTAGTTTAACTTTTTTTAAAATAAAATTTAAAACCCACACAAATATTTTTTAAAGAAGAAGAAAAATTTTGGATTTAAAAAAATTTAAATATTTTTGAAGGAAAAGAGAAATTGAGTTCTTCGGAATTCTGGAGATCTCGTTGAGCTTGGGCGTTTATCATCATTGGTTATTTTGGGGAAAAAATTAAACGTCAACAGTTTGCCCCCACTTTGATATAATTTGTGTTTCACACAAATTTTATTAAAGTAACACTTGAAGCTAAAGAAAATACTTACCTGAGGGTATGGTTGAATTGAAAACGATTCCACCACTTTTGACTGATGCTTGTTAATGATCAACGATGCTTATCTTCCAATAAGACTCCAAAGGTCCCAACCATTCTTGAAAATGGCCCTTCCATGATCAACTGATTTGGATTTATGTGCTTATGTCACGATAAGGCTCCAGAGGTCCCAACCACTCTTGAGAATGGCCCCTCGACTTGGATTCAATGCTTATCTCCTGATAAGGCTTCGAAGGTCCTACCATTCCATTCCTGAAAATGGCTCCTCTACGATCAATGAATCCAAATTTAATGCTTATCTGACGATAAGCCTCTGGAGATCCCACCATTCCTAAAAATAGCTTCTCCACGATCAACAAAACTTCAAATGCTTATCCATCGATAAGGCTCCGAAGGTCCTACCATTCTTGAAAATGGCCCCTCTACGATCAACTGATTTGGATTCATGTGCTTATCTCATGATAAGGCTCTAGAGGTCCCAACCACTCTTGAGAATGGCCCCTCCACAATCAACTGACTTGGATTCAATACTTATCTCCCGATAAGGCTTCGAAGGTCCCATCATTCCTGAGAATAGCTTCTCCATGATCAACAAATCAAACTTCAAATGTTTATCCACCGATAAGGCTCTGAAGGTCCTACCATTCTTGAAAATGGCTCCTCTACGATTAAAAAATCCAAATTTAATGCTTATCTGACGATAAGGATATGGAAATCCCACTATTCCATTCCTGCAAATGGCTCCTCCACAATCAACAAATCCAAATTTAATGCTTATCTGACGATAAGGCTCTGGAGATCCCACCATTCTAGAAAATAGCTTCTCCACGATCAACAAATCAAACTTCAAATGCTTCATTGTTTCAACTGCAGCTATTCTCCATTATCTAGATTGCCCCCTGCATAAGAAGGTGATGATTCATCATTTGCCTGATTGTGCATATGACTTGTACCATTTGTCAGAACACCCTGCCCCCTGCATAAGAAGGTGATAATTCATCATTCGCCTGATTGTGCATATGACTTGTACCATTTGTCAGAACACCCTAGCCATGCGAGGTTTCTTCATTAATCTGATATCTCAGCTGCAGCCTTAAATAATGCAGTACTTGCACTACTTTCACTAATTCCAATGACTCACATGCTATGAACGTAGTCCCACATTTCAGAAACACATTATTTATCTACCATCACATATGAAATTCCTTAAGTGTTTACATTTCATCTTACAGATTCATATTCCTATAAATAGATGGTTAATGACAATCATTCTCTTCATCCTACTTCTCTTCAACTTTTTCATTCTATTCAGTACCCGACTATATTGAGTGGCTCTAGAACCAAGAAGAGTGATCCCAAGTTTCCAGATGATTGCTTCAGCTTTATCTGTTCTGTGTGTTGTGTTGCTTGATTTTCTTTTTCTTTGTGAGTGTTTACCGCCATTTTCGAAGTATGTGTGAACTTTTATTCTGAACTTTGAATAAACCAAAGCTTTGTCTTTGTTTTATTCCTGAAAATTCAAACAACAAAAATGCAGGATGCATGAGGGTTATTCATCTATGCATGCATGTTTTTTTATTTCTTAAGGCACACGCCTTCGACAATTCTTCCAAGATTGGCCCCGTGCAGGTCAGGGTTAGAAAACAATAGTTGAGATTTAGCCGAATCAATCATGAGAATCTTCAACTTTTCTGCAGTTCCATTTCATCTTTGCATCGATCATCGAACTCTTAGCTTTTCAATAAGAGACACCTCACACATAAAGCTTCTACATTTGATCCCGCGTTTTCATTACCAAAGAATGAGTATAAACATATTATCTGGAGATAACACTAACTTGAGAAAAAGTATCACAATGTATATTCATCATTCATCATTACAATTGCAAACATAATCAGAAAAAGGAATTCTGAAAAATATTGTTGAAAATAAACCTTGATAGACATACGTGAATGTTTTTCAAAATGTTTTTCTTTTATTCAAATTTCGAACCAGGTTCTCAGACTTAGGTAATGGGAGCTCCACAGGTCTTGCGTGCAAGACTGGGATCGGCTTTGCTTGCTAAGTTAGGTTGGTGGATAAGAAGTATCATCCTCAACAAATAAACTTTTGAAATTTTCACAGACTATTTAGTGATATATTAATAAAAAAAAGATCAGTCAAACATTTTTATTTTAGATTCACTAGTAGATGACTTTTGTGACTTAAAATAATGTCGTGTTCTTTTTTTTTTTAACTTGAATAGGAGGGGTTTAACCTTAGATCTTTCTTGAAAACATAGCACCAGCAGAGTCTGCTAATAAACGTGCAGCAGCTGCTGGTGATGGAGATGCCAACCCAATTAAATCTAATCTATCTGAAATTGCTGATTTAGCCAACCCATCCGCAACCGCATTCGCTTCAACGTCGTGCTCCTTTGATATATTATGTGTTATTATATGTAATAGATCTTATATTATTTTTCATATGATTTATAAAATACTTTTAACTTTGTTTTAATTTTATGACTTTTTTCTCTCCGTCCCCTATGATTTGTGTTTGTTCCTGCTAAAAAACTATATTTACATCATACAGTAAAATAATTATTCACATAAATTTTAATTTTAATTATTAAATAATATTTCATAAGAATCTTTTATAACAAGGCTAACTTGGTGATTTTCATGCATAAAAAGCGGAATAAAGAGAGAACCAGCGAAAAAAAAAAAAAAGAAAGAAAGATGAACTGTGATAAGTATTTGCATAAACAAATTGAATAATTATGAAAAACTTCAAAATTTTGTTCATATGGGGGAGTCATTCAGAAACAGATAAACTTACCTTTACGTAACGCCATTCAACTGGATGCACGTTACAAAACAAAAACAATATAGCTTCTAGCTGTTGAGATATTGCTCCCTTGTTCGGTATAGCGAACTTAATATATATTTGGTGGATATATGAACCGAACCAAGAGAACACGAATCAAATCAAATGGTTCGGTTCGGTTAAAAAACCATATGTAGTATTGAATTTTGAATATGTCTTATAGTTATTAAGTTTGATTCTAAAATTTCAAACCTAGATTATAATTATATAATTTGAGAAAATTATTAAAACAATAATAAAAAGGACATTTAAATTTATTATTTGCATGTATAGGGTCATTCATTTTTGGATTATGTATAAGGTGGCCATTAGTAGACTGTGAACCGAACTTACCTAAACCAATAACCGCAAATTTGATTTGGTTCGGTGGTTCTCGGTTTTTTTTTCACCCCAACTTCTACTTGCATATTCTACACCGATGTTTGGTAGTTTTTGTCTATAATTAAAACACAAAAAAACCAACCTATATTTCCTTATATTCCTATTTTGACTCTACAGAACCTCCCATCCAATCGAAGCCTGATATCAGAAAAAACAATGGCCAACTCAAGCTTAACAATACCTAACTATCGATCTTTCTCCATTCTTCAAAGAAGGTGATGAACATGGTCAGAAAGCTGCCATTGATTCCATCTCCAAAGCTTGCTCTGATTTTGGATTTCTTCCAAATTGTGAATCATGGCATTCCTTCTACTTTGATGAACTAGGCTCTGAACGTTTTCAAGCAATTTTTAAACTTCTCGGACGAGGAGAAGCACAAGGCTAGTCTTAATGGACTTGTTCCTCTCCCTGCCGGTTACTGTCTGCAGTTGGATCACTCACCGGATAAGAATGAGTATTTTCTGATGGTTGCACCGGATCCTGCCTTCAACGTTTACCCTTCAAACCCTCCCGGATTCAAGTATCACTACCCCCAAGGGTGAAAGTTTTTACTCAAAAATTAGTAGAAGCGAAATTGAGAAAAACATCAATGTTATGGGTAAAATATGAAAACTTTCAGAAATTTTAAACCAATTTTAAGAAAAAAATTTTGGGCTTAGGGGCGGCCGCCACTGCCTGCCCTCCCGTAATTCTGCCACTTATGTATATCCCTATTCTTATCACAAGCTCGTGAATGAAAAAACTTAAACAATCTCAAATCTTGCATAAAGACCCTAAATTTGATTTATTTATTTTTTCTTAATGGTAATTAGTTTTCATGATGATTGTAAGGAAGCAGCAGATGAGGTGTTCTTAAACTTTATGAAGACAGGTTTACTTATGAAGAGGTTAATAAACGAGAGCTTGGGTTTGCCTCCAGTGTTAATAATTTTGACTAAGTTTATTTATTATTTTTGTTTGAATAAGTCATTAAGCATATTTGCTTAATTGTAGAAAATCTGTAACATCATCTCTTATACCTTACGCCATAAAGCATGCCATTTTTTTTATAACAATTTAATCTCTCAAATTAATCTAAGTTAATTTTATTAATTAACTTAACATTTTAACCAAAGCGTTAAATCAAAATTCATACATAACATATACCAAACCAATATTTATATATATATAATTAATCCTGTTTATCCAAAAACCTATTAACATAACATGTTAATAATATACATATACCAAAATATATAATTTTGCTATACAAGACATATCATAAAGCAAAAATTATATGCAGCATATACAAATGTCGCGGTGTAAGGGAGAGAGGCCTAGGCTTCAGCTATACCGACCTGAGCATAAACTAGTGAAGTCTCAGTACTTCACTCAAACAGCAGACCTGAAAACACAATGTGCGATTTGGGTGAGTCGCATACTCAGCAAGTGCAAACTAAAACCATAAACAGCCAACAAGTAGGGAAATAATCATATCATATCAAAACTGCATAATTTCAAGTCATTTGTATCACATATAATCAAAGCAATATCATAAGATGCATAATGACATGTCTTTCCTTTTTCTTTAGTTGTGATTTATCGACCAAGTATTGCCTTGGGAATTTCACGGCATATCAGTAACCATAGCTGGCTAGCAAACTTGTAAGACTGGAATATCGTCGATCAAAAGGGATTTGAAGATCAACCTTTATTATGCAGTATTCACCAGATCATTCTGCATCGTATAGGACCCGTAGGTCTATTTATATCATATAGGACAAGTAGGTCTTTCCGTCAAATCATAGAGAAAACCGTAGGTTTCTCTCGTGAAATTTGCAAACACTGGCTACGATAATAACGACATATTTAAGTCTTGTGGAAATGCATTTATAAAACATACATTTCATATCGTCATGCTTCATATAATCATGTGACCGAGCTTCGATACGGTTAAAACAACATATATCTCTATAATAAGATCAAATAACTCGACTGGTCGGATTTCAGTACCGACTCAGGAACCACAAACATCACAAGTCATATATCAGATATTTCCAATTGATCGAGCTTCAGTTCCGATCCAAACAGTTTAATATAAGCCTATAACAACAGTTCCATATATCATAGATGACCGGGCTTCAGTACCGGTCCAAACAGTTCAATTATAGCATACTTGGCAAATTCACAAAGTCCAAATCAAACATATAAGTTAGTAGGTTTAGCACTTACCTCATTGCTGTGAACTCGGGTGGGCCTTGGGTTGTTTACCCCGCACCGCTGGAGAACGCGATGCTCCTATAATGTATAACATAGCAATGATGTTCAAATAATCCAATCAGAGGTACATATATGCTATGATGCATGATTTAATAATTAATCTCTGAAATAATTGAGTTTAAAATTAATCCGTATAATTTTCTGTGAATTTAAACTCAATTTGTAAAATGTTCCTATTTAAAAGCATTTTATTACATATTAAAAATAATTAACAAACTCATTTTATCATATAATAATTATAATTAATAATAATTATAATTATTAAAATCAAAACCGTAATTAAGTAAACCAAATAACAAATTCAAACCAAAATTATAATTAAAATCTTTAACAAAATATTTAAATCTTAATTTTCGGGCTCAAAACGATCTCAAAATAAATTTTTGACGTCAAAAACGGATTCAGGACGTCGAAATTAGATTGGTAGGGCCAAAACATAATTTATAAAAGTTTCTAGGTAAAAAATATAAGCAAAAAAAAAAAACATTAAGGGCTAAAATGCAATTTTACCAAAATTTAGGTGTTAGGTGCGCAAAAAGCCACAAAATGCGGCCCTTAGTGTCGTTTTGGGCGTGGGCACGTCTTAGGGGTCTAGAGGCAGAAACTGCGTGTGTTTGGGCCGCACCCGCCTCCAGCCTCCTGTTTCTATCCAGCTTCCAGTGGCCTTCCAGTCAACTTCCCGACAACCGTACGTCCTCCTTCGGTAACTTTCCGGCGAGCTACGACCACCGTTCTCTTCCTCTACACACCCTCTAGCTAACCATCGAAGCCAAATTCCCAGAAACGCTCTAGATCTTAAGATACAAGTCCTCAAAGTTGGCTCCTCAACATTGTTTTCCTAGATTCCAGATTTTGCCTAACTCTCGACCCAACTTCCAGCAACTTTTTCGGCCACCTCCGGTGGTTTTCCGACAAACTAAAACGAACAAACTCTACTCCTACATACACTCTATCAATCCATAAAGCCCAAACTCACCCATGCACAACCAATTGGAAGATATAACCCTCCAAAGTTGCAATCTCAACACTGGCTAGAAACCAGAATTGTGTACCCAGAATTTCTCTCCTCTTCTCCCATGATTTCCAGCCCTTTTCTTCACTATCTAACACTTCTAATCACTTCATAAACAACCTAAAAACACATTGAAATAGATGGATTGAAGTCTCCCCTTGGATTTCTTTCTTTTCTCTCTCCTTTCTTTCTTTCTCTTTCCTTTTCTCTCTTTCTTCTTCTTCTCTTTTTCTTGCACGATTCTCTCTCTATTTTCTTGCTGTCCAGCCTTCAATTCCTGCCTCTCCAGCTCATGTAACACCTAACCAATAATTCCAGCAGCTGCTTCCTTAATTTTACATAAAAATCTTTTCACTTTAAACATTATTTAGCCTTAAGGTCATCTTTCTTCACTTATATTCAATTCCTTCCTTAATCGAAGCCAGCCCATTACACATGCCAAAACCTACTTAAAATTCATTTTTGGTGTCAAAATAATACGTATAACACGTGTCTGAAATTTTGTAAAAATCGGAATCCAAAAATAATTCGCAGTTCAGTCGGTGCCCTAAACCGACTCCGAAACCTCGACGATTTTCGTGAAACCGAAATCGTATGACGTCGTCGTAAAATTAGGGTTCCAAAACTCTTTAAAAAATTTTAATAAATACATATCAAAACATCAAAATCATTTGGTTCATATTTTACGTGATTCCGACATTTTTCAGTTGCGCGGGCCAAAAACCCTAATTAGCTTCGTTTGTGTCTTTCGACGGCAAACGAGCCTATAACATAGCTTATTATTCTCATTCAAATCATATATTACCATATTCAAATCATATAATCCATATTTAACTTAATTATCAAATCAAATCATGATGCATTTTAATGAAAATGCACGTAATGACGTCGGAACGACGTAGGCTAGGGTTTTGGGGTGTTACAAAATCAGTTCAGATTTTCCAGCTAGTAATGTCATCGATTTAGATTTTTCAGATATTTTTGCAGTAGTTGAGCAGTGTCAGTTATGTTCTTTCTTCTATAAATATTCAGCAAGTGAATGAAAGAAGCATGCTTCCAAGATCAATATATGTTCAATCTATAAATCATTTTCATATAGTTTCATATCTGTTTTCTAAACTACAAACTGGTATCAGACTTATTTATCTTGAAGGACCTGTAAGAATGGAGAGTGATAAACAATCAACTTTTAGTCATCATGCTGCTCCACTAGTTTTTGATGGCCAAAATTATCAAGCATGAGCTGTTAGAATGACAGTCTACCTTGATGCTATGGATCTTTAAGAGGCTGTATAAGAAGATTATGTTGTTCAACCGTTGACTGAAAATCCAATGGTGGCGCAAATGAAAAATCACAAGGAGAGAAAGACAAGAAAGTCAAAAGCAATAGCTTGTCTTTACTCTACCATATGAAGTACTATTTTTACCAGGATCATGAACCTGGATTCTGCCAAAGTCATATGGGATTATCTCAAAACGGAGTATTAAGAAAATGAAAGAATCAAGAGCATGCAAATTCTCAACTTGATTAGAGAATTTGAAATGGTAAAAATGAAGGAGACAGAAACAATTAAAGATTATTTGGATAAGCTGCTGGACAATATCAACAAAGTAAGGCTGCTAGGTAAGGATTTTCCTGATGAAAGAATTGTCCAGAAAATTCTTGTCACCCTCCCTGAGAAATATGAATAAAAAATCTCTTCATTAGAGGAGTTTAAGGATCTGTCAAGCATATCATTGACAGAGTTGGTTAATGCTTTGTAGGCTCAAGAGCAGAGAAGGACAATGAGGAAAGAAGGAACTGTAAAGGATGCTTTGAAGGAAAAATCAGAATGTTAGGAGGCAAAGACAAGAAATCCAAGGAGAAATATAAAAGTAGCAAGGCCAGAAATGTCAACAATGGAGCTGGTTCACCTTGTACACACTACAAAAAATCAAACCACTAGTTTAAGAAGTGTTGGTGGAGGCTTAACATCAAATGCAGAAAGTGTGGCAACATGGGGCACATGGAGAGAGTGTTCAAATCCCAATAGTCCGAAGTTGCAAAACCACATAAAAAAGAGAATGATGAAGAACAACTCTTTGTGGCAACATGCTTTGCAGCTAAGAACAACTCTGGTAGTTCTTGGTTGATAGATAGCGACTGTACCAATCACATGATCAATCTCTCTTCATAGAGATAAATAATACTTTTATCTCTAAAGTGAGGGATTGGAAATGGCCAGTTTATTCCAGTCAAAGGAAAAGGCACAGTTGAAATTGAGAGTTTAACAGGTTTGAAACATATCACTAATGTTTTATATGTGCATGATATTGATCAAAATTTATTAAGTGTTGGGAAGCTTTTGAAAAAGGCTACAAAGTTTTTTTTTTGTTTTTGAGGATAAGTGGTGCTTAATTAAAGATGCAATGGATAGAAATGTCTTTAAGGTGATGATCAAGTCCAAGAGTTTTGCTTTGAATTTATTGGAGAATGACCAAACAGTGGTTACATGGCACTTCAGCAATGCAGAATTGTGGCACAAAAGGTTGGGACACTTTCATCATGCTGGTTTACTATATATGCAAAAAAAAAATTAGGGATTTCCTTCACTTGAAGAAGAGCTCGCTGATTGTGTAGCTTGTCAATATGGAAAGCAAGTGAGGAAATCTTTTCCTCGAATAGCTTGGAGAGCCTCACATAAGCTGCAGCTAGTGCATTCAGATGTCGGAGGACCTTAGAAAACATCATCTTTAAATAGTAATCAATATTATATTACATTTATAGATGATTACACTAGATTTAGTTAGATTTATTTTTTTAAATCCAAAGTAGAGGTTGCTAGTATATTTTGGAAGTTTAAAAGTTGGGTGGAAAATAAAAGTGATTGCAGGATACGTACAATAAGAATTGGCAATAGAAAAGAGTACAAAAATGCATCTTTTGACAAATTTTGTGAAGAAGCATGAATTGAGCACCAACTCACAACTCCTTACACTCCCAAACAGAACGGAGTAAGTGAGAGAAAGAACTGAAGCATCATGGAAATGGCAAGGTGTATGCTTCATGAAAATGAGTTACCGAAAAACCTATAGTAGAAGCCTTAAGTACTGCAATTTTCTTGTTGAATAGGCTCCCAACTAGAGGGTTGATGGCAAAACTCCATTTGAGGCCTGGTTTAGTTATAAACCAGATTTACAAAACCTCAAAATTTTTGGTTGCCTTTGTGATGATGATCCCGACTTGCGACGACTTTTCCGATTTTAATTAAATCGAAAACTTAGATTTTTTGAATTTAAAAATGCAGTGATAAAACAATTTTGGTTGGTTGCCGAACTGGTCGGTCTTAAAAATTGAGTTGCCACCCGTCGGGAAACCGGTTTTGAAAAAACAAATTAATTTAAGAAAAATGACTCCGTTTTTAAATTGGATAAGTGGGTTGGGTATTGTTAGCCGAAATTACATTTCGACTAACGCCCGGTTTTAGAAACCAGCATCGCTAACCAAAATCGATTTTCAAATTTAAGTCAAGTCGGTTATATTTTTTTTGAAAACACTAGGCGATGTTCCTAAACGGTGAGATTTAATGTTCGATTCAATCACATCGAGAAAGCAATTAAAATTTGCGGAAAAATAAAGTTGCGGAAAAATAAAAAATCTAAGTAAACTAATTACATCATTTCCCTATTAATTACAATCTACCCAAAAATTATCCCAAATTAAACCCAAACCCAATTATTTACAAAAATAAAGCATAAAATAGAAAATTACAAAATAGTCCT
>CANUEY010195962.1:0-10451 GCA_948099555.1 Croton setiger
TATATATATATATTTATCTTTTTGTTTTGTTGCGATTGCCTAAATCAAACTTTCTCCTAAATATGCCCTAATGAGTTACCTACAAAAAATTTTATATCAATTTCATCATCAATTATCCATAGAATAATGATTGATCACTAAAATTTTAAGAAGATTTTAGTGAGGTCGCTAACATGAATAACCACGAAATTGCTGTAACTAAATCGGATATGTTTTGATGGTTCATACTAATCAAATCATATTTTTCGTAAATAATTTTATTTATGCTAAAAAGAATCAACTATTGTGTACAGGGTGAATTTCGTTGGTTGAGGTGCAATTTTGAGATGCCCTAAAAAAGATACAAACTCTAATTTTGTTTGTAAAGTGAAACCCGTCTCCCGTTCAAGGGTTGAATAGGTCTATTATTTTGTTTGTAAGCTTTTTCTAATGGTGCTTTCAGTTCTTCTACCTGCATTTTTGAAACTGTTGCCACCTACATATTAATACAGTGTATTATCAGAATATGTTCAAATACCATCACATATCAATTAATAAGTAGACATTGTTGTAATTTACACCAAAACCAAAAATTAGAGTTGAGAGTTTAGTTTAATGGTTAGTACACTGTATTGTGATATATTGGTCATGAGTTCGAATCTCAATTCTTGCGTGTGTTGATAGGAAAATGTCACTCTATATATTATGTAGCCTATAAATTAAATCCCTCTATTAAATTAAAAAAATTTTAAAAAAAAAAAATTTAAAAGAAACTACCTTGGTAAGGACGTTCCAAATGACATTTTCAGAGCAAGGAGGAGTAGTAAGGGAACCATTATATCTGAAATATCCACCATTGTTTTCCTTCAAAGGCTTGGTGTCTAACAGCCCTAATGAAATATGTCCATCATTCTTTGGTAGCTCTTCCAATCCATGCTTCATCTGCAATTAGTTATTAGTGCTAATTTTTTAAGAAAATTTGCGGGCTATTGAAATATATAATTACCATTATTAACAATCACTCTATAATGGAATGTGTTGGATTGCAAGGATATTTTGGCTTTTGGTTTAAATGTTTTTTTCAATTTTTTGCATTCGTTAACACACTAATGCGTCCACGGGAAAAATTAGAACTTAAAATTTGGGGTGCCGACTAATGAATAGTACACAATAGGGAACGAATTGGAGGATCAGAAATGTCATCATTTCCTCAATCAAAGATTAGCACCAAATCAACATTACCCGAATTGTAGCATCAATCACAGTGATTTACATTATTTACTTACCATGTATAGAGAATCAGTGAATATATATCAATAGACATTGTAAAACATAGAATTGTATTAAGATATTGATAAAAGAAGAATTCTAAATTCTCAAATGTTCCTTTCGGTTCCATTTAAGATGGTATCAAAGCAAGTTAATTGGTTCTGAGGAAACCACTTGTAAATCATTTTTGCTCATCATCTACCTTTCAAAACTTACCAGAAAATAGCAACCATGTCCGAACACTCCAGTAGCACATCCAGAAACACAGGCACTTTGACAGATGCTCTGACAGCGCATATAGCCAATGGTCATGTTCTCATGGATAATCCAGAACATAAAACCATAACTTGTCAACAACCCCGCCCATTATCCCATACCAAGGGATCTTTAAAACGCGTTGGCTATGACTTATAGTAGTGGGAAGGATTCATTACAGGTGTTTGATTTACATATCAAGGCAAGTGTTGGGTTCAACAATATTAGAAGATTTTTGGCTGACGATGCAAGGTCTGTGGGGAGAGATCGCATGCCAGTAGCCCAATACAATAGAGACAACCAAGGACATCACAACGTTTAATCTCATCCGCAATGAAACCAAAATTTTCCAGTTTTTAGCACAAACTGATCTGAAGTACATTGTGATAAAATGGGAAATACTAAGAATGGTTTCATTGCCCTCAATCGAAGCTGCTTACTCATTTATTCAAAAGGAGGCCACCAAGCTGAATATACTAGGGTCGACAACCAACAGCGACTCAACATTACATGGCATAGTGGGAGGCTTACTAATAAAAGGATATATTGATTCGATAGTGTCAGAAGCAGCGAGATTGGTGTCAAGGAGGTGTCGTCAGTCGCAGCCACGGTTAGATACCACTAGGAAAAATGGTAGTTCATCATCCCATGAATGGATTGATATCACACTATGGGATGAGGAAGCATACCAAAGAAACTTGTTTTTTTCTGGTAGGGTATCTAGAGTGGTGGAAGGAAAACCACAAGTGACCGAGAACAATCAAAGTACATGAGGCAAAATAAATACCTGTGTGAACAGCCAAGAAGCCACCAGTAGGAGCGGTAATGGATATGAAGGTAATGAAGAAGACAAAGCAGTATGAAGGTAGCGGCTAAGGTTGTGAGAAAAGAAGGTCTGTCTGGTATTACAGATAAAGCGCTTGAGAATTTATTCTCTAGCCCTTCTATTTGCAATCTTGAATTATTACACATGTTGGAGAAAGTCCCTGATTTTCAGTTCTTTCAAAATAGCCCTTGGTTAAACTAAGGAAAGCAGAAATTAGTAAAAAAAAGTATTTCTATTACTTGTGTGGCCCAAAAATTTCAGGAACATAAAAATAGTAATTGGATTTTTGAATGTGCTACATAGACACCATGAATTTTGATACTACAGATATTATTACCCCTTCTAATCACATAAAACCCATATCCAAACAACTACTGGGGGCTTAACATTATTTGAAGGGAAAAGTTCTATTGAGTTTTCACCAACTCTAAAATACCCAATTGTCTTTATATTCCCTCTTTATCCCATAAATTACTATCTATTAGTCACGTTCTAAAGCGTAAACTTCTTTAAAGTTGTTCTAATAGAAATAGTGAACAGAGCCACCAGTCTGACTTCAAAAGCTGCCATACAGGTTGAAGAACTCAGTGACACTAACAATAGTCCTATGATTGTGATACCCAAGGTAAGATCTTCTGAATCCAAAAATATTTATTCTATTTTTACTGACCCAAAAAGTTCTGAAGCAGTTGAACAATATATCTTACCACCAAGGATTAACATAGGAGTTCCACCTAAGAAATATTCACCAGAATGGGAACTTCGAGGGTTTAGATATCTAATGGCAAATGCATTAAAAGGGAGGCTGCCCAAGGGGCTTAAGAAGTTATTACAACTGTTTACTTAAAAGATATTCCCAATACAATACAGATGGCCTAAGAATTAGAGGAATGACAACAAGCCATAATTGAAGAGATGAAAGCACTTTTCAAGAACAATACTTTGAAAAAATGTTAGCTACTCGCTGGGAAAAGGTCATTCGGATGTAAATGGGTTTTTATTATCAAACACAAGTCTAATGGACCCATAAAATGATATAAGGAAAAATTGGTGGTGAAAGATTATATCCAAACTTATGGTATAGACTACTCTAAGAATTTTTCTCTAGTAACCAAGATTGATACAATTTGAGTGCTATTCTCAGTTGCACTAAACAAAAGGTGGCCACTGCATCAGTTTGATGTGAAGAAGTTATTTCTAAATAGTGATTTGAAAGAGGATGTATACATGGAGGCTTCATCGGGTTTATTGAAAACTTTTGAAAGGGTGATAAAAACATTATATAGGCTTAAACAATCTCTCCGAGCATGGTTTGGGAGGTTTACAACTACTATGAGGAAATATGGATATAAATAAAGTAATTCGAAGCATACTTTATTCTTGAAGAGGAGAGATACTCTTGTCACTTTTCTGATTATATATATTGATGACATAATCATTATAGGGGATTATATGGAAGTGATACTTCAGCTAAATAAGAAGTTGTTCAATGAGTTCGAAATGAAAGGTCCAGGGGAATTGAAATACTTCCTCAGAATTGATGTTTTAAGGTCTAGGATAGGCATTTTCATATCTTAAAGGAAATAATTCTTGACCTCTTGACCAAAACATAATTGCTAGAGTGTAAAGCAATTGATACACCAATTATAGTAAACCATGGAGTGGGTGTGAAGAAAGGAGCAGAACAAGCAAATAGAGGGAGATATCCGAGATTGATAGGAAAGATTATCTATCTCTCCCATACCAAGCCAAATATAACTTATGCAGTAAAGGTAGTAAATCAATTTATGGATCAACCCCTGACAGATCATATGAAAGCTGCGGTAAGAATAGTGAGGTACTTAAAAGGAACACTAGGGCATGGGATTTTATTGAGAATTAATGGACACTTACAAATATAGGGGTACACAGATGCTCTGAGCAGGTAACCTTATAGATCAAGGGTCAATATTTGGCTATTTTACCATGGTGGCTAGTAACTTAAAGGAGCATGCAAATTATAGTGTGATAACAATGCTGCCATCAGTATTTCGGAGAATCCTGTTCAACATGATAGGACTAAACACATCAAAGTGGATAGACATTTTATCAAAGAAAATCAGAAGCAAGGATAATCGAGTTGCCTTTTGTACATTCTGAGGATCAGCTGGCTGACATTTTAACAAAGACCGTGAATGGAAGAGTATTTGGTGAAGTCTTATGCAAGTTGAGTATCGACGACCCACTACTCCACTACTCAACTTGAGGGAGAGTATCAAAATAAGAAAAGAAGTGGAGGATAAAAAATATCATCATTTCCTCAATAAAAGATTAGCACCAAATCAGCATTACCAGAATCATAGCATCAATTATAGTGATTCACATTATTTACTTCCCATGCATAGAGAATCAGTGAATATATATCAATAGACATTGTAAAGCATAGAATTGGATTAAGAAATTAATAAAAGAAGAATTCTAAATTCTCAAATGTTGCTTTTCCTTTTGGTACCATTTAAGAAACAAGACATGTTTAAAACTTGTTTAAATTGCATCCAAATTTTTTTTAAAATAATGCTTAGTTATACTCCTCCGTTTCTGAATATGCATTCCAACTTTCACTTATTTTTGTTCTAAAGTGTCAAATTATAGATTTTAACAAAATTCGAGAGTGATTGTTCTTTTGTATTCTCTATATAATAAAAAGAACTCATGTTGATAATAAATGCTAACATATAAATGAAGAGTATATTAGTTTTTTTATTTATTAAATATTATAGTTCCAATATAATTACTATTTTTTCTTAAAACTAAATGGAAGTTATCACTTTTATTTAGAGACGAATGGAATAATAATTTAATGATGCTTCTTTAGACTTAGAGTCTTCTTATCACACGTAAAATATTTTTTTTAAGTTTGAGAGTTTCCTCCTTTATATTTGTTATGCTAACTACTTTAGTTTATGAATGAAATATTTGAGTATTCCTTTTAATTTTAGGTGTTTTATTATTGTTGGACCTAGTCGCAACATTATTGAGTATAAATTCAATTAATACACATAAACATTTATGTCATGCGAATCCTACTTCATATATTAAATTAATTAATGAATAATGATATGAAACAATAATTTTAAAAAAAAAAATGTTATGAAATTGGAAATAATACCTTCGCAGTGAATGCATTCTCCTGGCCATATTTGTAAAGGATTCCTACAACAGAGAGAGCTCCATCAACTGCCTGGTGGACAAGATGAAGCTCAAGAGGATACCTGTTGATTCAATTGAATAAGAAGATGAACCCATTACTAGGAATAAGTTGATATAAAAATGCGAAGGAGAGTTTTAATCGTTAGATTGTGGTTTGTATTGAAATATGTACAGACTTACTGGACTCCATTAATTTGATGTTCCGAAGGAGAATGCCAATGCATTTGTGTTAAAGTGTAGCTTTTATCATTTATCACCATTTCTCCACTACCGCTGTCTAACTCGAGCTGAATATATATTAAGCAAATTAATAATTATTATTATTAATATAGAATTTAGAGAAAAATTAAAAGAAATTAAAGAAAACAAACCCCAACGCAGAAGCCATTGTTGAAGAGAGTAACATTTGCAACATCATAATTTATGATCAAAGCTTTCAAATTACTATTAGCAACTGTCTTCTTATAGACAATATTTACAGGAGACTGAGATTTCCCATTTGAGCATTTAGCGTAAATTGGACTCAAACTCCCCCATTTTTCTGGCCCATCTACACCACTGTAACCAAATTTTACTGCTGCTGATCCACCTGTTACCCGACAATCAAACTCATCCATGTTAATCTCTCTTTTTTTTCTTCAAAATTTAGACAAACTTATAATTTAAATACTTGAGTTTTTGTTAGTTTGGTATCGTTAACCTATTAAATCATTTTTCCAATCTTTTTTAAGTAAATATATTCATAAAATATATTTCATCAATTCCGTGTACTTTTTAAAAGTATATTTATGGAATATTCTGTCAAATATCGACAGTAGGACATATTAGTTTAACGGTATAAAAATAGAATAATTAAAAGCAATATATACGCATCAAGTAATAACATAGTAATATTGGTCAAAATCGTAAATTTTTTTTCTTAATAAAATTAAAAGAAATAAAAAAAAAAAAAACCTCCATAAGCAGCTTCGAGGAGGAATGATGCAAGAAGAAGAGAGCCGAAGTAGATTTTAGCAGGCATCATCATATTTTGCACCTCACCCAATACGAATTCACCCTGTTGTATAAATTTGGCTATGGAGATAGCCAAATTATACTTTTTCAAGTTGGCTACTACTAAATTTTTTCGTTTGCTCTTCCAACTATTTATATTACTATTTCTAATTACAATCAGAGTAAGAAAATGCTAAATTTAGAAAGAAAAATAGAGATAAATCTGCTTTTTGAATTTCTCAAAATCTATTTATAGAGGTATGTAGTCTATTGGGTAAGGAGATCATTTGAAATTTATGAACAACAAAAATCCAACCTAAAACTTTTTAGTCCGTGCAACCTCACACAACATTAATAATGTGAAACTGTATGTGAGATTATACCCAAATGAATTTTTTTTTTTTTTCCAGTGCTTGGACCACTTTAAATTGTTAATATACCATTGAACATAAATTGAATCAAAAAGAAAAAAATTGAGATATTAAATTCAATGTTAGAAAATACTTTTGAATTCTGCTTTCTTTTCCCTGTTGTTTTTTTGCCATTAGCTTGATAATAATGATAGAGATCAAGAATACAATTGCTCATCTTTTACAGTAACTACATTTTGAAATAAATGAATTAAGATTTTATAATTTATTTATAATAAACTCCCAATAGTTAAACTTCACTTACAAATGAATTTAATATATTGAAATAATTAATGTAAAATTTAAAGGAAATACTTTTAGCGTATTTGATGAGTTTTAAATCGTTTTAAATCATAAAGGCTGATGATAGAGTTTTTTAGACATTTTTCAATGCTATTAGACTTAACCTTAATCAAGACTGACTAGCAGATACAGTGTTACGGGCTGTACTTATTTGGACAGCTGCACTCACAAGTTTAACTAAAGTTTTGGACTTAAATTATAGCTTAAGAAGAAGAATTAAATGGGTTTTATTCGACACTTTTATTATATTATTATTTGCCCTAGTTTTAGTCATTATAAAAGTGTGTTTTAGGTATTTTGTAAAATATTTTTGGATAATCTCCTCCCAAAAGCATTTTTAGAGTTTTGTTCTAATTTTTTCCATAGTCATTAGAGTTGGCTAAACTCTTTCCTTCAGCCAAGAGTTAATTCGTAGTTAATTTTCTTCATGTTTGTAAATCTTAATGCTCATTATATTCACTTTTTAATTTTTATTGCATTTATGTTGTTACTGCAACTTATTTGAAAATTTCATCTTTAATGTATTTTATTACTTAATTTGATATGACCAATTCATTAATTAATAGGATGTATATAGCAAGTCGATAAGATTAAATTCGTAATTGTTTAGTCGAGTTAATGCTAGTAGCAATTGGTATAATTTGATTGTGACCAGGTTTTTGTTGCATGATCTAATTTATGAATCTCACTAGAAGTTTGTTGATTAGAGCAAGTTCTTTCTATTGTTTATTGCAATCGATAAATTAAATTTTGTCGTTAATATTAAGGTTTTTTATCGGTTAAGGATTTTTTATAAGCTATGATTTGTCTAACCTATTCAAAATGGAAAGAATGGTCGAAGACACTACTATAACTTGTTTCTACTTTAGAATTATTAAATTGTCTTAGAGTTAATGATGAAACATAATAATTTTATATATGCTTGTGCTCATTTCCATTGATTTGAATTATAACTTCCTTTTGCGTTCTTTTACTTTTACTTATTTTTAACCAATTCAAGAATCTTCTTTATTGTATTTTAGTACTATAAAAATAAGTTTGACCAGTTTCTATAGGATTAATTCTACGCATTACTGTTTACAAATCTTTTTTAGTAATTTTTTATTTTTAGTGGATTTCACACCTATCAAATTATATCTTTTAGAAAATAAATTCAGAGTATAAGCTTTTTCCTTTTGCAAGTTGAAGTATTGAATTAATGAGATAAGTTCAAAACTATAATTTTAGTATCATCTTTATATAATATGATGGAAATCAGTTAATATTCAAATTTATGAAAGAGTTGGACTAGAAAAGGCTAACCAAGATAAAGGCATAACTTCTAGGTTGAATGTTCGTGACTATAATAGCTTATGAGAAAATGAATTTTGAGACAGATAACTTTTAAAATGCAATTAGTCATATACAATGGCTGCTGGCTGTGACTCTGGTCTTGGCCACAAACCAAAATGAAGGCTTGAGGATGACCTGCTCTTCTTTGATTATGAAGGCTTGTGTTTTATGTTGGTTGTTGTTGCATTTTGGTGACAGAATGGAAGCCTCTAAATTAAGGGGCTCTTCTGACACATGTGGCACGTGTGTTGTTACCCTACATATAAATAGCTTTCTACAGAATTTGAGGGGTCACTTTTGCTTTCATTTTCTCTGTACAGTTTGTAACTTTCTCTGGTTCTCCTTTTCTTTCTTTTCTGTCGATTATCTTCTTCTGGTTTATACCTTGATTAAAGCCTTTTGGCCGTGAGATTTGTATGTATATGTTTGTAAGATAGATAGAATCTCTGTGCTTCTTGAGATTCTTAGAAGGAGAGAATTTCTAAGAGTTGTCATTCTAGGGTTTGTAAAATCTGTACTTTGCTTCTGGTTTCTTTGAATAAAGACTGATGATGGTGGCTGTTCTCCCCTTGGATGTAGCCTTACTGTGTGTAAGGTGAACCAAGTAAATCTTTGTGTTCTGCTTTTGTTTTTATTCTCGTTGAGAAATCGATCGTTCAACCGTAACAAAGTGGTATCAGAGCCTTTCAGAATCAAGAAGATTAAACAGGTTGTGTCGTTCTAACCTATTTCTCTTTCTTTGTTTCTGTTTGAGTTCTAGGGTTTAATCTTTTCTTTTCTTAGTTACTGTTCTTTCATTCTTTCTGTTCAAATTCGATACTTCTCATTCTTTTGATCTAATTTGACAGAAAGTGATGTCGCTTCTTAAAACCTACGTTGAGAAATTTGATGGTAAAGGTGACTTTACCATCTGGAAGGAAAAGATGACTGCCATTCTTGTGCAACAGAAGTGCCATCGGGCACTGTCTGGACCTCAGGCTTTTCCTGATTCCCTCTCCGAGGTTGAACGTCAAGATCTCATGGATCTTGCGTACAGCACGATCATTTTGAACCTTTCTGACACTGTGCTCAGAAAGGTAAGAGGTAACACTACATCCCCTGACCTTTGGTTGAAATTGAATGAACTGTTTATGGTTAAGTCTGTTTCAAAGATTGCATATCTTAAAGAACAATTGTTTACTTTTAAAATGGATGCCATGAAACCTGTTGATGATAATTGTGATAATTTTCAGAAACTTGTTCTTGATTTGCTTGATACTGGTGAGGAATTGAGTGATGATAATCAAACTATCATACTGTTAAATTCCATACCTAAAAATTATCAAAATGTGAAAGATGCTTTAAAGTATGGTAGAGATAAACTTACTGTTGATGATGTGGTGAATGCTCTTAGACTTAGGGAAGTGGAACTCAAAAACTTCATTAAACAGAACACCTCTGAAGTTCTGTTTGTTAAAAAGAAATCACAAAAGAACAAGAAAAATAAATCCAAGTCTTCTGAGAATTCATCACAGTCTAATAATTCTACTCAAAACAAGTCTAATGGTCAAAATACCTCAAATAAGTCAGATAGAACCTGCTATTACTGTAAGAAAAAGGGTCATATTAGGAAATAATGTAGAGAAAGACTTAGAAAACTAGAGGAAAAGACTGAGTCAGGAGCTGTCAATTCATCAACACAAGATGATGACATTGAAGCTCTTACAATAAGCATTAGTAGAACAACTGATGATTGGATCCTTGACTCAGCTTGTTCCTATCACATGACACCTAATAAACAATGGTTCTGTAAGTTTCAAAATCTGACTGGAACAAATGTCTTAATGGGAAATGACTCACATTGTAAAGTCTTAGGTATAGGAACTGTTAGACTTAAAATGTGGAATGGAAAATTG
>CANUEY010195964.1:0-13574 GCA_948099555.1 Croton setiger
GTTTTAATTATTTATATGGTTTATTTAAACTTGGAATTGGTTTTAATAATTATAATTACTCTTAATTATAATTATTATATGGAAAATTGAGATTTATAATATGTTTAATTATGTTATAAATAAGTTTGGAATTGGAAATTTGTGAATTATTTTTAATTAAAGACAACACAGAGATTAAATATGAAATCATGCATTATAGCATATATGGATTTCCAATTTGATTATTTGAATATCATTGCTATGTTATGCATTATAGGCGCATCGAGTTCTCGAGCGGCACGGGGTAAGGAACCCAAAGGCCACCCGAGTTCACAACAGTGAGGTAAGTGCTAAGACCATTTACTTATATGTGTTTGATATGAATTCTATGATATTGCCAAGCATGTTATATAGTGATATAAAGACTGGAATTGAGATCTGAACACCTATGAGGTATGATTTGTTATTATATGACTTTTGATAAATTGTTTGGACCGGTACTGAAGCCCGGTCAATTGGTTATATGTGATATATGAATTGCCATGTTTGTGGTTTTTGAGCCGGTACTGAAATCCGACCAGTTGAGTTATATGATCTGGATTAAACGATATATGTTTATATCATGATATTGTTATCGGTATGAAACCCGGTTATGTGATTATATGATTATATGATATGGATTAAATGACACATTTTTATACCATGTTATTGTTACCGGTAATGAAACCCGATTATTTGATTATACAAGTATGTGATTATATAAGCATGACAATATGATAAACATGATTTACAAGCATATGTTTACAGAATTTAAATAAGGCGGTTGTGGTTATCGTTACCGGTGTTGCAGATTTCACTTTTGAGAAACTACGGTTTCCTCTATGATTTGATGGAAAGGCCTACTGGTCTAATATGTTATAGAAAGACCTACGAGTCCTATACAATGTAAAATGATCTGGTGAATACTGCATATTAAAGGTTGATCTGCTGATCCCTTTTTGACCGATGATATATTCCGGTCTTACAGGTTTGCTGGCCAGCTATGGTTACTGCTATGCCGTGAAATTCCCGGGTCAACAAGTGGTCGATAAATCACAACTAATGAATAAGAAATGACATGTCATTATGCATTGGATGTTATAGCTTGTTATATATATGTTACAATTGACCTGAAAATGATTAGTATTGATATGTTTTGATATTTTGCCTTATTTGTTATATATGTTTTGTTTAGCACTTGCTGAGTTTTGCGACTCACATAAAACGCATATTATGTTTTCAGGTCTGCTGTCTGAGTGAAGTACTGAGACTTTACTGTCTATTGCTCAGGTCGGTACAGCTGAAGCCTAGGCCTCTCTCCCTCACATCACATTATCTGTATCAGTTGCATATAGAGTTTTGTTTAATGCTATTCCTGTATAGCATTACTTTTATGGTTTGGCATGTATATATATATGTTTATTAAGTTTTGGGATAATAAGGCATTGTGATATGTAAATAAAGAATTGAAATAATGTATGTTTGATATTGGTTTATGTTTAATATATGCTGGTTTATGTTGGTTTGGAATAGGTTAATATGGTAATTAAAAAGATGATATAAGTTTATAAAAAAAATATGACATGTTTTATAATGTAAGATATAAGAGAGGACGTTACACCTGCTATTCGAAGTTATATCTCGAATATGCCTACATACTCTTGTTTGAATGAGAGATCAAGGTCAATGTAGTTCGAATTTCTTATTTATAGGCGATGGAGGGGGTGTATGCATGTATGCATGCTATGAGTGTGTGACAGTGAGTTTAGGCCTAGGGGCCAAGAAGGGAGTTTATCGACGTCCGTGGTCGAAATGTAGGTATTGTGGGCGAAAAGGAGTTTATCGACTTTCCGTGGTCGAAAATGGAGTTTATCGACGTCCGTGGTCGAAATATGTGAAATACAGGCCTAGTGACTAAAAAGGAGTTCTATGACTTCCGCGGTAAAAAATGTGATTTCATAGGCGTTGTGGCCAAAAAGGGAGTTTTATGACTTCCGTGGTCAAAAATGTGATTTTGTTGGTGTAGTGACCGAAAAAGGAGTTTTATGACTTCCGTGGTCGGGAAAAGTGTGTTTTTGTTGTCTCCGCTGGGGGAGGTTGATTTTTAGGCCTTTTGGCCAAAATGTGCATTTTATGTGTTTCCGCTGGGGAAAAAGGGGTTTGTTAGGCCTTGGGGCCAAAATATGTGTTTTAGTGTGGCATTGCGGCCGAAAAGTGTATTTTTTAGACTTTATAGCCAAAAAGTGATTTTAGCGGTGTAGTGTCCGAAACATTTAATATAAGTGGCGGGGCGGCCGAAACAAGTTATTAGGGTGGCTTAGTAGCCAAAAGATGTCATTATGTGATGCAAAATGTCATGTATGCATGATGAAAGAAGGGGTAGGAGAGAATTGAATCAGAAAGATTGAGTTTCAAAACGTACCTGAGGTAATTGGCATCCACTCCTTAGTTTCAGTTTGATTTGGACTTATTTTTTATGTGTTTATGTATGCAAATGCAAGTTATCACAGCAATGCAATGCAGAAAGCAGTAAAGAATTTCTTGGAGAGGAAGAATCACCATAGGAAAAAAGGGAGAAGAGAGCGGCTGTCAACACAGTTTAAGGTGTGAAGAAAAATGAAGTTTTGGGGGAGGGGTATTTATAGGGTTAAACTCGGCCAAAAGTCAACCGAGGGCCCCCCAAGGGCGCCCCTAGCCGCCCTCCACGGCGCCCTGGGCCGCCTACAGATGGTGGTCTGGGCTGCCTCCAGAGGGCGGCCTGGGTTGCCTCCATAGGGCGGCTAGGGCTACCGTGGAGGGCGGCCAGGGGCGCCTTCCTTGGGCGGCCAGGCTGCCTTGCTTTTGCAACTCGCGCGTTTTTCATTCCGGAGCCTTTTCGAGACGTTCTGGGAATCCGATGGCTTTTCTAAGGGCATTTCTGTGATCCTCGTAAAATCCAGCACATTTCAAGTACCATGAAGGCATACTTCCGGCACTGTTTTCCGAAAACATCCAGTCCGGTTTGACTGTTTGCAGTCTGCGGAAATTCGTTTTTCAGTCATCAAAATTCGAGTATTCACATTAATTTACTTAATTTTTATAATAAAACAATTCTATTTCATTTGAATTTTTAATTTATAATATATGTTTCCTATATTAAAACCAATTAAAAATACCATTTAATTTATTTTTATACTTAATTTATCATATACGAATTATATTTAATAATATCTATAACTATTTAATGCAATTTATTAGCCAATTAGTCCAATCTATAAAAATAAATTCAATTTAAACCAAAAAAGACTTAATTGAATAACTTTTAAAGTGTTTAGGGAATTAATTGAAGTCCGGCAGTAACTACATGGGCGAAAATATAATTTTCTGAAATTAATTTGGGTGGAAGGACCTAATTGAAAGCAATTAAAAGTTCTGGAGGGCTTAATTGAAAATGCGCCAAAACTTCAGGGACCAAAATGAAATCTGTCAGAAATTGAATCTAGCAGGACTAAATTGAAAACAATTAAAACATTGCTGAAAGGACTAAATTGCATCAAATTATAAACTTTATTCTTTAATTTAATTGTTAATATAATTATAATAAAAATTATTTAAAGTTTCGACGAAATCCGGTTCGAAAATATCCGTGGTCCGGTCGACTCCCGATACTGACTTCGGTACCTCGGCGATGCCAGCGAAACCAGAATTTACGACGTCATTATAAATATACGATTCCTAAAACAAATATATTCATTTCCAAATTATTAAATTTCAAAACAATTTCTTTTAAATTATTAGCACTACCGACGTTTTATCGGTCGCGACAGTAAAACTTTAGACGTGCCATCAACTACGTCAACCAACTGTAAACAGGTTTTAAAGACTTAATTTATACATAAACTTTAATTATTTTCTGATAACATGTTCATATATTAAATTGCTTAGCATGTAACAAATCTCTATTTAAAACAATATTTATGCAACAAGTAATATAATAATGTCATGTATGCTCAATTTTAGTTAAAGATGTCACAATCCCATTTCCAACGAATAAAAAACAATAAAGCGAGATTATCCAATGTTTTTTTTATTGTTTTTTTATAATTTATCCATTACATAGATAAGAATAGTGAGTATAAATTTATACTTTATTAATATTATATAAAATAATTTGTATCATTGTATTTGCATTCGTAAAATTTATATACAAATAAACCATAGAAATTCTGAAATCTACAATAAAAAAGAAATAATTACAATTTTATCTCTAAATTTTAACATATTGTACAATTTTTCTCTTTGTTTTTAGAAATATCTGCTTTTAAATTCAACGTAACACATTTACCCCTAATTTAAATATATATACTTTAATTTTCATTATTGGATTATATAATTAATATTGTTTTTATGATTTTAAAAGAATTTTTTAAAAAAATAAAAGAAAAATGAAGATAGAGATGGCACGGGTGCTTTCCAAAGTAGGTGTTAAAAGGGTTTAAGTGGACAGAATAATGACAAAAGTTTGAAAGGTGGACAAATTCATGGAGTTCGCATATATGGTATGCGAACTCTAAGTTCGCCTAATAAGTATATAAACTTAGAAGAAAATGCGGCAGAAATTTGAAAAGAGGACACGTGTAAGAAAATGTGCAGAAAAATGGTTCTCATATCCTGTATGCGAACTTATTTCTCTATAAGTACAATGAACGAATTCAGAATACGAAAACTAAAATTGAGAGAAAATATTTTCAGCACCTTAAAATAGTCTGTATTGTTCACTAGTTGTTGTGGAAAATGGCATATACTACTTCATTTCATTAAATATCTACTGGAGCAGTGCGATTCCACTTGTGGACGGCATAGTCGGTCTGAATAATAGTCTTGCGGACGCAACAGTATCGATGCTCAATATTCTTTCGATGAATTTTACGATTTGGTATGCAGAGAATGTGGGATGAATAGAGCGGTGGTACAACTGAAATTTACTCTGGTGTGGACCGAATTCAACGGCTCCAGGAGGTATATAATTTTAAAGAACAACCGGAATATTATGTTTTTATACATGTACGCGTTAAACTGGCCAGAATTGTATGTCACTGCGGAATAAATTGCTGATGTTGAGGTTGGTACTGTTTCTGAACCGGCTGTAGCGTCGGAAACAAGCGGCGCTGCACATGAGAGTATGGACTGGAAACATACGGAACAGGCAAACAAGGAAGTTGAGTTATCGATTTCCATTCCGCTAACACGGGAAAATGAAAAGATTGGAGATCTGGCGAAAGAGGAGGAGATGTTTACCTGGAGTGTAGTGACGAAGAGTACGTGCCATCGGACGACAGTACCGACAGTGAGCCTGATCTACCTTCAATTTCAGGCCATTTTATTTACGGTGATATAGGCGAGGAAGACCCGGAAGAGGAGATTGTAGAGGGGCTTCAAATGTGGGATGGTAATATGGAAAGCATCGGCGCTGGGGTTTAATTCAAGAGCAAGAAGGCTGTGTAGGATGTCGTGGCTGCGTGGTCCGTGAAAAGAGGTATGACGTATTGTATAGTTGAAAGCAGAAAGAAAACATAGGCAGTGAAATGTGTAACTCACGGGCCTAAGTATCCCAGGGAACAAATGCACGGGATATATTGCGCGTGGACTATTAAAGTGTCTGAGCAGCGAGATTTAGAGGTGTGGAGGATGGTTAAATGGATAGAGGAGCACAACTATACGGGCCCGAACATTGGGCAGGAGGACAAAAACGTGACCTCAAAAGATATTGTCACTCTTATTATGCCCAATATTATGAAGGATTTGAGATATAAGGTGAAACACATTCAAACGGAAGTCTAGAACCGGTTCAAGGTAAATTAATGTTTATTTATTATATAAATTTAATTTATGTCGTTTATTAATTTATCTATTTTTATTTAATGTATGTATTATTTATTGAATTAATTTATTAATTAACTTATCTATATTTATTTGAATTTTGATTAATCTGTTGTAGGTAAGGGTTAATTATAAAAAAACCTGGCACGACAGGAGAAAAGCGATTGAGGCAGTCTTTGGAGCTTGGGAAACAAATTTCAGAGAATTCAGAGATATTTGGTTGCGGTGCAAGCTGCGAACCCAAGTACAGTAGTGCAGTATAAGTTTCGAAAAAGCACAGAAAATAGTCAGAGACGGGTCTTCAGATATGTGTTCTGGGCGTTCGGGCCAGCCGTCCAGAGATTCCGAGCGTGTCGGCCGGTGCTGTGCATTGATGTAACACACCTTTGCGGGTCGTTTAAAGCTAAACTGATAACCGTTGTTGTGAAAACCTCAAACAACAATATTCTTCGTGTAGCCTATGCGGTCGTGGACGATGAGACGACCCACAGTTGGAAATAGTTCCTGAAGTATCTGAAATTGAATGTTCTTGGCGACCGTGCTACGTGTAATATCTCTGATCACCATCATGGTATCATTTTAGCAATGGAGAAGATTTTAGAGAAATACCCAAGAACAGGAGTGCATAAGTTTTACCTGGAACACGTGAAGACGAATTTTTCCTCACAATTCAGAGGGGTCTTGAAGAAAATTTGTCAGATGATCGGTACTGAGTTGCAAGAGGTAAAGTATGTTGCTGCATGGCAGAAGATAATTCAGAAAAGCAAGGGAGCCAATTTTTATTTGCAAAACATAGAAGCTGAGATATGGACTCTATTTGCTGACGGTGGCCACAGATGGCGAATCACTACGACAAATACTGCTGAGAGCTACAACAACGTTCTGAAAGGGTCTCATCATCTTCCGATTAGAGCTTTGATCGAATTGACATTGGAGAAGACGGTCGCCATCTTCCACCAAAATTTGGCTCGAATTAAAAAAGGTCAGTCCTCTCTTACACCGCATCCAATGAAAGAGCTTTCCAGGTGCAAGCGGCGTGCAAAGGCCTACACGGTAAATTGTTGGGACATTAATGCATATCTATACAAAGTGACTACAGCAACTGGCAACACACAGGTGGTAAGATATTATGATCGTATCTGTTCTTGTGGAAAGTGCCAAACGTACAAATTCCGTGCTCACATGCTGCAGCTGTTATGCTTTTCATAGAAGAGGATCCCGTAGATCTTATCGAATCGTTTTAAGCATGGGCTCTGCAGTTCGTTGGTTCATTTACTCCTGTTCTGGGTAAGGACACTTGGCCTCAGCTCAAATGGACTTTACGTCCGAATGACTCCAGAATGATTTACCAAGACGGACCAGGTCGAAGGTGGGTGAATCGTATGAAAGGGGCGATGGATTTTACAAGGAGGCAAACGAGGAGAGGAACTGTTTGCAGTCGATGTAGAAATCCAGGTCATAATGTTAGATTGTGCCCAATTTCTCATCCTCGATCGGATTGAGCTCCAATTTAAATGTTTATTTTTAATTTTATAATTAGTATGAATGGATATATGGTATATATTAAATAGTGTATAATGTATAGTAAATAGTATATACATGGTATATAATAAGTATATAATTATAAATAATGTATAGTAAATAGTATAAAATTAAATAGAACAAATTCAGATTAATAAAAAAAACTTAATATTATAAATAAAATAGTTAACAAATTAAACATTTACCAAAATTATATTAAGAATATTATGTTACAAATATTTAACAAATAAAAAACAAAATACAAAAAGATATAATCCTACTCCTCCGGATCCCTCCGCCCAAGTCTTTCCTTTACATAGGAGGATCCGGGGTATCTAGGAGACCTCCTCCTCCGGGGCGATCTACGGAGTGCGAGGGGAACATCGGAGTCCGACTTCTGACTGCTCTGGTCCGAAGATGCTTAGGCGACCGCCGACGCTGCTTCGTGAAGCGGGGTCTGTGGCACCGCGTCTACATCGTACAAGATGTCCGTCAGATAAGCGCCTAGCTGCTGCTTTGAATCCGACTCTGCTGGGGCACGGTCAACTGCTACAGTCGGCGGAGCTGGTGCTGCTGCCGGAGGATGCACCGCTTGTCGTCTACCGCTCTGCGGTACTCGGCCCCCACGCGCGACCCGTCGCATACGCCTAGCCGTCTGGGCCTGCTGTTGCTGTGAAACAAGGTCGTATGTCTGAGTGGGGATGGCGTCAAGCTGAGTCTGCTGCACCTGCAACCCCTGCTGAAGACCATCAATAGGGGTGAGCAATCGGTAACCGTTACCGAACGGTCGGTAATCGGTTAATCGATAAGTTTTTCGCCACTACCATTACCGATACTGAATGGTGTCGGTAACCAAATTTTTTTGACCTCACTACCGATTACCGATACCGATTACCGAATCTATTTATTACAATTGTAATTTCATAATAGTGATGGGTAATTACCGATCACCGAACCTGTTAAAACATATATATTCAATTTCTCATTCAACTTCAAAATTCATTCTACATAATCAATACACATTCAGAACATACAATAACTACAAACACATCAATATTCAAGTTCAATGTTCAATATTCAAGTTCAAAACTGATACTCCAAAGTCCAAACACATTTATAATGTTCAATTAAAATTTTAAACACAATAAACAACAAACAAGGTGGCTAGTAAGCAACAGTAAAGCAATAGGCATCGACTGGCAGCTATTAAAGCATAACAGTAACACAGCAGCAAAGCAAACAAATGTAGCAGTACAGCAACACAGCAGCAGAGCAAACACAGCAGGCAGTCATCTAGTTTCATCATTCTTTAAAAAATCTGTAAGCATAATCAAATAGATAATTAGAATCTATAATAAAGAGATATTACAAACTTAAAATATATGAAAATCTTATCATTTTCAAACAACTTCAGTCTTCTAGTTCTTGCTTAATTGATTTCATTCTAGTAGAATGACAGATCCAATTTTGACCACAAATAAGAGCTTTAACAATAGCAGGTGATAAATAACTTCTGAAGGAATCAAGTACCCTTCCTCCAGTACTAAAACATGACTCGGAAGCTATAGTTGAAATTGGGGTGGCAAGAATATCACGGGCTAAGCTAGCAAGAACCGGAAATCTACTTTTATTCATTTTCCACCTTGCTAATATATCAAACATCTCCCTTTCATCAAGTTCAATATTTTCCTCTCTCAAGTACACATCCAAATCTGATTTGTTTTTATGCGACACTCCTTTCTCAATTCTACTGTTCTTAAATTCAGAAAAAATATCAACTCCCTTTACTTCTTCAATAATCGATTTAGACGAAGGAATAAAGGTAGCGGTACTACTAGAAACTTCATTCATGTTTGCAGAATGAAGTTGCAATAAAGGTGGTGTCACAATCTTTCCTCTATACTCATTAAACTATTGTTGAAAAGCCAACTTAATATTTGCAAGAAGTGCATTACCTTCTTCATTCCCATACAAATCAACTAAAGCATACTCAAGCAATTCAAGCTTATACCTTGGGTCAAGAATAACATAAAAGTAATGAACTTGTTCATTTTTATTAGATCCCCCCAATATTTATTAAATTTCAGTTGCATTTCAGCCCCCATTTTAGCTAATTCTACATCATTTGATTTTTTCCAAGCCCTCAATAGATGCTCGACCGCACTTAGATCACACAAAAAATTCATTGCAAGTTACATAAGTTGAGCTTGAAATTCTTAAAGTCAATTTGTAGAAGAAAGCTAATAATTGAACAAGCCTTTTGGTAGAATCCCAATCATTTGGTTCGAGCATGTACACATGAAAGTTATTATCAAGTATCATAAACCTAGAGAAAGCATATTCGGCTTTGATGGCACTTTCAAGCATTAAGTAAGTCGAGTTCCATCGTGTTGCAACATTAAGGCACAACAGTGACTTACTCATCATACCCTCTTTTTCACAACAATCTTAAATTTTTGCAACCTAGGAGGTGATTGTTTTACATATCGAATCGATTCTCTAATCCTTTTAATTGGTTGACTCAAATTCCTAACACCATCACTAACAACTAGATTAATGATATGTGCAGCATATCTCATATGCAAGTATTCTTCATTCCCTACACAAGCTCCCGTCAATTGAAACCAGGTTTTCAAATATTTTACAGCAGTATCATTAGAATAATCATTGTCCACGGTAATTGTTCCGATCTTGGTTAACCCCCAGTCATTTAGACATGACTCTATAGCCATTCCAATCTATTCTCCTTTATGACTACTAATTGGAAAAAAATTAATTATCTTTTTAACGTAATTCCAATCACAGTCAATGAAATGGACAGTTAAACACATATAATTAATTTGTTGAATCGAAGTCCATGTATCCGTATTCAAGCTTACTCTAACGTCAGAATCAACAAAATATTTTTTCAAGTTATTTCTTTCATCTAGATACGATTGTCAACAATCTCTAGCGACAATCCATCTAGATGGGGTTCGGAATTTAGGTTGTGTAACTTTCATGAATTCATTAAAACCCTCCCCCTCTACAAACCTAAAAGGCAATTCATCTAATATAATCATGCTTGCCAAATGCTTTTTACTTTTCTGTTGACTAAATTTCCAGTAATGAAATGCAATATCCTTATCGATGATGTTAACATTTTTAAAAACAATCACCAATTGTTTTGTCTCAGCAGATTTATTCTTTACTTTACAAGACAACAAATGAGCACGCATACCACTAGTCCCATTCAATTTAGAATGTGCAGCAAGCTTTTTTGGAATAATTACATTTAGATTTGACTATACCATCAGTTATATCAGTTTCTTAAGTAAAATGTTCCCAAACAACTGACCTTTTTCTGCTGGCATTTTTTCCTTCACTCGATTGTCCTTATCCTTTAGAATGAGACTTCAATCCAAAAGTATTTATCCTCTTATTTTTCCCCTTTGTTGGAGAACCTTTTGCATATTCAGCAGATTCAATTGCTGCTATTTGTTCTTCCAATGTTGGCTCGGTAGTGGGATTTGTAACATCCGAATGTTGTTCATTTTCATCCTCTGCCGCACTACTTGACATGAGACGATCGTCATCAAAAGCTGACATTCTGCATAATAAAGAAAATTTTATCACTTGATTAATGGAACCGTCTAAATTATAAGTACAAATATTTACAAAGACCAAACAAATATTTAGCCAATCAATTATAGGTACAAATTCAAGTCTACAGTGCCACACATATGTTAAACAAAAGGGAACCAACATTTTGAGTACCATAAAACTGTTTCTTGTCACAGAAATTAAAACAGAAAGGGATTTGTCCAATCACATTTTCTGAATCTGAAACAGAAGTATTTGCATAATTATGAAAAAGGACAGTGCAGATACAAAAAGCTTGATATGAATATGGGTGGCAGATATTTTCGTAGAAAAAATTCATATGAATAGGAATCTATCTGGTTATATTTCTCTAATACACATTCCTTACAAATTGCTTAGAGAGATGAATCTGACAAAAATATGGATTTTTACTTGAATGCTTTTATCTTTGGTTTGCAGTATAACACATTCAGCTGCTATAAGTAAAAGTAGTGTTATTAATCTGAGTTCTTTGACTTCTTAAAGGATCTTAATCAATCAACTAGTGACTTGTCTAAATTCAACTATGTACAAGTGTTGTTGCAGAACTTCAGATGTTGAGGGATAAGGTGATGATTCTTGAAAATCAAGAAAACTTCTACTTAAAGGAATATATGTTGGGTTATAATCATGTACTTGATCAAAACTTCAGGTGTGTGCTTTATATTTCCTCTAATTGAACTTTTAATTTCATACCACAGTTTCATCTTTTTTGGTGTTAGCATGGTTTTGAGGCTTGTACTGACATCCTTACTCTCATGTTTGTTCTTGGGTATGAAGAATAGGAGTTGAATGGTTTTATTCTCAAGATCTTATAGTTTATATCTTGAAAATTACTCAAATCTCATTTACTAAACTTGCTTTTTCACACACATGCAATCATATACTTCTAGTGGAAGTAAAACTTTTAGAAATTACAAAACCAAAGTATTAGTCATACTACTTTCCCTTAAATATGCATTTCAGAACTTCTTTCATTTCAAAGTTGTATATCTGTTATATGCAAAGCAAACTTTTCCCTTGTTGTATTAGTGTTTTACCATAGTTGTATCATGTTTATGTTTTTATTGTACTGAAGAGGGTAAGGAATAGAAAACTAATAATGAAAAAAAAGTCTAGGATCATGCCAGAAATGATTTTGGCCCAACCAAAAAACAACTCTTAAATTACCAAGCAATAAAATCCTAAAAGTTTTCTGAAGGAAGAAGCAGTAGAAAAACCTTAAACAACTAAAACAAATTAAACATATTAAACAGTTTAATTCATCAAGAACAACTCCCAACTTATCAAGAACAACTCCCAACTTCAGTCAGGATCCTAGACAAAATTAAACATATTAAACAAAAATTAAATTAGAATTAAAATTAAAGAGTTATCTCAGAATTGATTTCAATTGTTATTGATTGAAAATTTTAGAATCCTTGTACAATCGATCTGGGCGATCTCGTGACTGAGCTTGTGGCGATTTTAGATTTAAGTATTGTTAGGGTTTAGGGATCGTGAAGAAGAGGAGTGGAGAACAAGATAATGGTTTGCTGCGGTGTGCAAGAAAAATAGAAGAAGTTAGGTTAGTTTAGGGATACATATATATAGTAACACAAAACAACGTAGTTTTGAGGAGTCAAAATTCGGTAATTTTTTTGGTAATTTGGTAATTTTTTTTACCGAAAATTTCAGACTCCCCAACCGAATACCGACAGTTATTACTGATTACCGATGCCAATTTTCGGCTACCGAATTAAATCGGTTCGATAATTACTGATCAGTAATTTGGTAATTACCGAATTTTGCTCACCCTTAACCATCAATGACTCTGGTTATAATCTCTGACATCTCTTCATGTTTGCTCCCCAGAGTCAAATGACACCTCTGATACTCCAGCGCATCTCTCAGAACTTCTGATGACGCTTTAGCCTGTCACAGAGAACAAATGGATGTAAAAATAAATGAACCAACTTAAATCACAAAAAAGAAAATATATAATTTTCAAACTTACCAGCTCTGTGTATAGATCCGATGTAACCAAGAGCTAAAGCGATGGTCCTCCGCTCCTCCGGGTTGCTAATGAAGCGGACCGACTCTCCTGAAACCATGTCAGGTACTCCGGGGAAGCCTCTGCAGATCCGATGTAATCTCCAGCCACCAAGGTGTTGCAGCGGTCCTCCCAGCGTGCGATGGAGGACTGGTGGAATATGCGTTAGTCCTCGCTCGGTCTCTCGATTCGGCTGAGCTTGTAGAGGTGATTATGCTCTTCCATGCCCAGTAGCAGAGTCGGTTCGGGTATCTCCTGCTGATACCCGAATTGTCTTATCGTCCTGTTCGAGACATGGAACTCGATCACCTCAATAAAAATCAACTAGGTATGTAACAACCTTTAATTATACTCTTACGTCACAAAATATGCCATTTTTTTAAAAAAAAAAATCATATTAAATTCTCATTTTTACCTAAGTCCAATTCAAACATTAACATACATATAACCAAAAGCATAAACCAAATATCAAACATAATATATTACAAACCAATAACCTATTTATCCCAAAACTTTATTAACA
>CANUEY010196050.1:0-13609 GCA_948099555.1 Croton setiger
TTAAATCATAATTTCCATAATTTAAATTTGCTGGATTAAATTGAAAACTATGCAAAAATCAATCTGAAGGACTTAAATGCATAAATAATTTAAGTTCAGGGGTTAAAACAATGTTATACCGAAATCCAGGCACCAGAACAGCTATTTTCCTTAAAACGCAGCCTACTGTGCGTTTCACCCGCGCGCCCCGCAGGGATCAAAAAGCAGAATCTGCGTGCGTTTTGATCTCGCCCGCAGCCCTTCGTCTATGTCTCGCGTAGGACCCCAAAACGCATGCCTCCTGTGCCGTTTTGGTCGTCTCCTTAACCCACGATAGAAACCACTCCAGCAGCTTCCTCTGTTTTCCCCGATAATAATTTCCGGCCAAAACTCACCTTCCCAACCAATTTCCCGGCCAAAACTCGACGTTAAACTCTAGCCTAACCTTCCTATAACCTTTCCCAACAGGATTAAACCTCCCATGCACACTAATTTCCCCTATTTTCTCTCTTTTTCCCCACTGTTATCGTTTTCCTCTGTTTCCGATAACTCACTATTTTCTTCTTTTTCCGGCCAACCCGACGGCCTTCTCTCACTTCTAACCTATTCCTCACCTTTCTCAGACACCAAGGAACAAAACCCAATAGGTATTTTGGCTGCCTACACTCTTTTCTCTTCGGTTTCTTCCTTTTCTCTTTTCTCTCGTTTTCTACCTATTCTTCTGCCGAAACCCTCACTTTAATTCACTTAAACACATCCTAAAAATCATGCTTACCAGTCCTGATATCACATTTAACACCTACAGCTTGTTATTTAAGCTAAAACACTCTTAAGGGTACTAAACCCTTAACTTAGGGTTTTCTCAACAACTTCCCACTTTCATTTTCATCAAATCTGTCCCAAACTACTTCTAATTCTGGATTTCAGTAACATTTTATTGTCAAAATAAATAATGTAACATGTGGGTGAAGTTTCGTAAAAATCGGAATCCAAAAACGAGTCGTCGCTCGGTCGGTGCCCTAAACCGACTCCAAAGCTCGACGTTTTTCGCGGAACCGAAACCGTACGACTTCGTTGCATAATTATGGTTCCAAAAATCTTTAAAACATATTCAAAAACATATCAAAATATATCCAAGTCAAAAAGGTTCATATTTTACGCGATTTCGGCATTTTCCGATCGCGCGGGTCCGAAAATCCTAATTAGCTCCATTTGTGTCTTTCGACGGCAAACGAGCTTATAACATAACTTGTTTCTCTTATTTAAATAATTTATCATCAAATATAATTCATATAATCCATAATTAACTTATTAATCAAATTAAATCATGATGTATTTTAATGAAAATGCATAAAATGCATGAAATGACGTCGGTTTGACGTAGGTTTCGGGTTCGGGGTGTCACAAATAGTTTATAGTATTTCCTTGCAATTCATTTAGTTTCATCCATTTTGATTAATTTTTTCATTCTTACTATTTTTTGACCATATCTCGAAAATACTAAATTCTTATTTTTCAAAATAAGTTTCATATCTTATGTTTATTTAATATTTTAGTTAAATTTTATTGTATAACATTAGAGTGAAAAAAAAAATTATTAGAGATTACTAGAACAAATATTGATATTAAATTAGAACACCAAAATGAAGGTTACTACTAATTTTTCAAAAATATATACGAAAGAAAGAGAAGTTGTGGAGTTGATGTCAAGAGAATTTTTCCTTTTTCTCAACTTTTTTTTCTTCTAAATCCAAATTTTGAACTGTCGTTAATTTCTTTAGCCAACGGTAGCCCCTCCAATAGTTATTTTACTTATTTCTTTAAAAAATATACCAGATCTGACATTTTTTATAGATATGATGTTTTTATAATTTATGAGAGTTTTTGTTCTCACTTTTGAGATGAGTGTGAACTCTTCCTTTAAATTGGGGATATAAGATTTGTTCTCACTTTCGTTTGTGAACTAGGTTAATAAAATATTACCCCTGAATTAGACAATAATCATGATGTTCAAGGTCAATTTTTCAATCGTTGGTTCATAATTGGTTTACGGTTCACTACAGTTTCAGTTAAGTATGTGTTTCAAACCTTCACTTCGCACCTAATTCAAATGATTTTTTTTTAAAAAAATGTCAAATTGTGAACCGTAACTGTTCACAGTTATCCGCACATTTATGGTTCAATTATGGTTACAATTGAAAATTTTTATAAACCATTAACTAAACCACCACATTGACGGTTTGATCCATTTTTTCGGTTGACCAGTTCAAATTAGTATCTGGTTGATCTATCCACAAGTTTTATTTAAAATTTTAAAATAAAGACTTCTATTTATATTAAAATCTAGATGGATTGACGTTGTGGTTCTTTGTGAATTTTTTGTTCCAACGAGAGGTACAGCATGAATTACGAGTGTTCAGGGCAAGAGGGCATTTCGCGGGTTCATGGTGGGGGACATGCCTCTAATCCTCATATTGTTAAGGGTAGATCGAGACTGAAAAAATTCGAGCTATCTAGATTGGTTATCTGCGGGTGTAATTTCCATCCTATTATTGACATCAATATATACTCACTGCGCAACGCGCGGGTATAATACTGGTTATTAATAATATTAAACAAACCACTAATCCTAAATTGGAAAACATTAATTGCATTCATTTAAGCACTCGTTCAATTAATATAGCATCCATAACATTCATCCAAATTAAGTAAATAAAATCTATTCATTTAAGCACTCATTTAATTAATTTAAATATCCATCTAAAGCAAGTAAACTACATCCATACATCAAGTAAACTACATCCAAACATCTATTTAAGCACTAATTTAATTAATTTGACATTCATCTAAACATCCATACAAAATCTTCCTCCTCTCTATGGAGGAGAAGTTATAAAATTGATTCCTAAAATACAATCTACCCTTCAAAATAACCCTAAAATTTTTCAACTACCCACCTAAAGCATGATAAGCTTCCTAACATACTCTTTAGCATGCATATCCAATTAATATCATCCACAACCCTAAATCTTTACATCTAAGCATGCTTTTCATCCATTCATTCCATATAAAGTAAATAGATCCTAGACATTCATTCTAGATGTCAAGATTTCATCATTCTAATGCACTTTTTTACACGAGAATGAACACAAATGGATAGATTTTAAACATCTAATAACTTGGCCACCAAAAATTGATTTTATTTTATTTTATAAAAAAACTTTATGTATTCTAGAATCTTATTTCAGGACTTAACTACTCACAAGACTAAGGAACAATACCACCACAACACAGATATATGCTACTATGGCAAACATATATGTGCGGCCACGACATTGTAACCAATTTTGATGGTAATTAAGTAAATTACAATGAAAAATGATATTTGGGATACCTGTTTAGCTTCTTTAATGAAGTATTATAACAGTCTCTTGGACTATCACAAGATACTTTAAAAACTATGAATGTACTTCACAAATAACGTCACTTTAACAACCTATATACTATATGCATTATTAAAAATTGTACTATTTTTTTAAACATATAACATGCCCCATAATAACCACTATAACACTTAGACCAAATATTACATCAATTATGATTTACAAACAATAGTAGCTACCATGCATATGACATTCCCCGTATGCAAACAATAGTAGCTACCATGCATATGACATGCCATATACTAATCACTATAAATTTTAAACCAATTATTACATGCCTTATTAAAGATTTATATATCATACAACATAAATCTAAATGACAAATTAAACGAATGATGTAATGCGAGGGAGAGAGATCCTAGGCTTCAACTGACCGACCCGAGTAGAAAGAAGGTGGAACTGACGCTGTTACAAAAACTTGAAATCATTAGAATTGCAATTTGATAAGTTGCATACTCGGAAAGTATAAACTAAAACAATAAAATAAAATAAGAAATCACAATTCAAAAATCATACACCAAACTTGTCGATTACAAGTTTATTTCATATGAATCCATTTACTTTGCGAGCTATAACCGATTCAATCAATAATACCAAATAATTCATAATAACAAGTACATATAACAATATGCAGATGTCTATGTCATGTAATTTCATTTAACTACGTTGTGACCCATCGAGCCAAGTACTACCATGGTGATTTCAAGTAATAAGTGACAAGTGGCTAGCCAGCAACAAAGACCTGTATAATTCATATGTCCATTAATAATTTCATATATTGACCCGTAGGTCCCAAGTGCCAATTATTTATTGACTCGTAGGTCCCAAGTGTAAATCATGTATTAACCCGTAGGTCCCAAGTGAAATCTTTGCCAGTACTGGTTAGGATGGTCACAATTGCCCTTATTAAGTCCTATATGAATGCACCAGTATGACAAATATACCTTTAACACAACATTCCATATAAACCAATGACCGGGTTTTAGTACCATTCCAAATAGATAAACATCATATAATAATTCTCAATAATCAAATTGGTTGGATTTCAGCACCGAATCAACCCATTTAATCGCATATATTCAATTTGCAATAATTTCAAATGACTGGACTTCAGTACAGGTCCAAAAAAATAAATCATCAAACATTCAAATACTATAACTTAATCGATTGGATTTCAGTACCGATCCAAATAATTCAAATAAAATATATTCAATATCAATCAATTTAATTAACTGGCCTCAGTACCGGCCTTAACACATAAATCAACATACATAATCCCAAGCACGTATATTAATTGATCCAGACGGTCAAATTAACATATATTATTTCAAACAATGAGAATAATTGTTCTAATTAGTCTAATCATTCTATATAATTCAAAGCAAGTAAATCAACATGTTACAAATAGTCTAATCAACCTATATAATTCAAAGCAATTAACACGTTTATTCAAGTAATCTAATTAACTTATATTATCCAAAATAATTAAATCATTATTTAAAATAATTTAATCAACCTCTATTATTCAAAACAATTAAACTGTTTATTTCAAGTAATTTAATCATCATACATTGTTCAAAATAAATAAATCAATTATTCCAACATATTATGCAATATATTTTATCTAAGGCATTTGTATCATTTGATTTAACAACTTTAAACATTATATATTTAATAACAATAAATTCGATTGACCGGATTTTTAGTGCCGGCCCAAACAAATAAATATCATTAGTCAAAACAATAAATACAGCTGACTAGACTTGAGTACCATTCCAAATAGATAAATATCAAATAATAAGTTTTAATAGATCAATTGGTCGAATTTCAGTACCAGCTCAATGACCAAATCATTTATATTCAATTATAAATAATGTCAAATGACCAAGCATTAATACCAGTCCAAACAATTAAATTATCACATAATCAAAGCAAACAATTCAATTGATCGGGCTTTAGCACCGATCTAAACAATTAAATCATCATATATTTGCACTATCAAGTAAATTAGTTGACCGGGCTTCAATACATGTCCAAAAAATTTAAATACATATATGATTCATCATTAAAATAAACAAATCATTTTAAAACAATACAAGTAAGTAAGTTTACACTTACCTCTCAGTCGCGATCCATATCGGATTTCAGGTTGTTTTCCCCCGCTCCCTTCCTATTCTAGACGTTCCTATATAATTCCATATATAAATAATCAAGTTTCTTTAATTACAATTCATATATAATAAGGTACATAATTTAATATTTATCATCTTTTACCATATTAATTTTTATTACATAATATTTCTATTTCCTTTGAATTTTAACTTATAACATGTGTTTCCTACATTAAAAACAATTAAAAATGTCATTTAATTTAATTTTCAAACTTGGTTTATCATATACTAATTATATTTAACAATATCTATAACCATTTAACTCAGTTTATTAGCCATTTAGCCCAAATTATAAAAATAAATTCTATTTAAACCAAAAAGGACTAAATTGAATAAGTTTTAAAGTTTCTAGGGACTTAATTAAAGTCCAGCAGTAATTTCAAAGGCCGAATTATAATATTCAAAAGTTAATTTAGACGAAGAGACCCAATTGAACTACTTTTAAAGTTTTCAGGGGCTCAGTTGAAGTCTGACAGCAAGTTCAGGGGTCAAATTATAATATTCAGAAGTTAATTTTGGCGGAGGGACCCAATTGAAAGAAATTGAAAGTTTTGTTGGGCTTATTTGTAAGCGCGCCAGAATTTTAGGGGCCAAAATGAATTTTACTAGAACTTAAATTCGGCAGGACTAAATTGAAAACAATTAAAACCTTACAAAATTCAGGTACCTATGGGAAAATTTTCCTCAAAACGCAGTGCCTACTGCTGTTTTGAGTCATCTTCTTCGTTATGCCTGTGCCACGGTGTTTTTTGGTGATTTCCTCGGTTTTATGGCCTTCCTCCAACGCTAAAAAATTTCCTAGAAACTATTCCAAACTTCTCCAATGATCTAGGACCCCTATGCACGTGCACTTTTCATTTCTTTTTCTTTTTCTTTCCTTTTTTTCTTTATCCCCTGTTTTCTATAACCTCACTGTTTTCCCTCTGTTCCCACGTTATTCTCCCTCTTTTCTTCTTCTAAATCTGTTCCTAAACATCACTGATTAACCAGGAATCATCTGAACTCTCTCTTCTTCTTTTCTTTTTCCTTTTCTTCTCTTTTTTTCCTCTTCTTTCTTTCTTCTTCCTATCTGTTTTCTGTTTTCTATTTCTTTTTCCTTCTATTTCCAACCTTCGTTTTCTCTTTCTTCCTACTTTCTTCTATCCATGCTTCCTTCTAACAACAATCCTAAGTTCCAATGCAAATTGAAGATTTTATTTCTTTTCTTCTATTCACTTGCCACTTCACCCTTTATTTGCTTTTTCTTATCTCTTAATTCTATTTCTGTTTCCCTTTCACTTTTTGTTTCTGTTTTGTTTTCCCTTTACTTACATACATATATATTTTATTTTCTTTCATATTCTTTATTTGTTTTTTTTTTCGTGTGCATATATATATATATATATATATATATATATATATATATATATATATCATTATCATCATTATTATTAACATTATTATTATAATTATTATTAACAATATTAATAAATTCGGGGTCTGAAAATATTCGAGGCCCAGACGGTGCCCAATACCGGCTCCGGTACCTCGGCGATAACGGCGAAAACGAAATTTACGACGTCGTCGTAAAACTGTCGTTCCAAAACAAATATGTTCTTATATTACATTTATTTTCCAAATCATCAAATTTCTTTTAAATTATTCGCGTTACCGACGTTTTATCGTCGAGACATATAAAACTCTAGACGTACCATCGTTTACGTCAACCGACTATAAACAAGTCTTAAAACTTAGTTTGTCCACATATTTTAATTTAATCTCTTATAATATTCACATATACTTAATTTCTTAGTACGTGAGAAATCTCTAATTAAAATAATGCTTATACAATAAAATCTTAAAAATGCGTTATGCTTAAAATGACGACATCTATGACATATGATTTCGGTTAGGAATATCACAGCCTTAAGTATCCTTAAACGAAATTTAAGACTAAGAATAAAAGATTTACAAAAATTTACTTAAAAATGCTCAAAATTTAAGAAAATAAGAACGACAAAGTAGGATACGAGATTATCTAGCCTCAAATTGGGCTTGAAAGCTTCCAAGTGCAAGATCATTGCTCACTAAGTTTATGAAATCCATATTGGATATTGATTGGGATTTGATATAATATATAAGTTAGACCACTTAAATACTTAGCCAACTTGGGTTAACCATTTTGGGCAAATGGATTTGGGCCTAAGTAGTTGATGACAGCTAGTTAGGTGGATCATTTTGAAGGCTTATATGATTAGACTCTAGTCTAGCTACACGTTGGTTGCAGCCTCGAGCTAGGTCATAACAAGAATGATATCAAAAATAGTGACCAGCCAGAAGTGCGGTGCACCGTTTGGTGAGGTTTGTGTGTCACAACGAGGACCTTATGCACAAAATGGAGGAAGTTTGTAAGATCCCACATTGGATATGGGTTTATGATATATAAGTTAGACCACTTAACTACTTAGTCAACTTGAGTTAACCGTTTTAGGCTAGTCGATCTGGGCCTAAATAGTTAACAAAGGCAGTCAGATGGATCATTTTGGAGGCTTGTGAGGTCAAACTCTGGTTTGGCTGCATGCCGGTTGTAGCCCCCGAGCTAGGTTATATGATAAAGTCATTCTTCAATCTTTTCAAGTAATTTAGGTCTTAAGATTCTAGATTTGAACCCAAAACCAACTAGATAATGAAATATTTATAATTAAAATTCAATTAGAAATCACTCTAATAATAGTGGATCTCTTTCAAATCAAGTGTCTTTCCTCACAAAAACCCTTAAATCTTACTTAAAATCCAAAAAACCTTAAAATTCTAAAAACAATTTCTAATTTTATTTTGGAAGATAAGATATTCTGAATTGAAGTAAGATAATGTTATGGATCCAACAAAAAATGTAGCATTCCTTCCCATTCCACTCGATTTCCTAAATGAACCAAGTCAAAAAACTACAACTGGTTGACCCTTATGACTCGTCATGCTGAAATCATTATGTATGCTAGATAAAATGTTGAAGCTTTTAAAAAATTATATACAAATATTTATTAAAATTATTTACAACATATTATGCTGGATACAAAATGAAATGGGCCCAACTGAGTGCCCTGTACATGCCATGATATTACATAATACACCATAGACTAGAATGTCTGATGATGAACTGTGACATTGAAGAAGGCTCTCTAAGATCCAAACCTGAAACCTATGAGTTAAACATATAACTCACTGAACAAATAATGTCCAGCGAATACTTTAACTTTAGTAAGAAGTAAGCAATAAAACACACAATCATGAATCATGATTTACATTTATGATCTTACTTGCTGGCCTCCATGATATATGATTTATGTAACGTATCACAATCAATTTAACATTTATATACATCTCCAAATTTATTAACATTTAGCTCCATTAGGTTACAGCGAAACTTAAGTGATAAGGTAACTGGATGAAATATTGTATGAATCTAGATGACCGGGCTGCTATGTCCTAATATGTATATCATATTCACTTAACAGCCTGAAGCAAGAGTAATAAACTATATGGGGTGCAGACCTGTTATTCTTATGTTGCAACATAGCCTTATCTATATGCCTAAACTTAGTGGAGCACAATATCTGTATATCCATTTGTAAATAACACATCATCATATAATCAATCATTACACAATTCATATTTTTTTTGTATATTATTTCATTTTGAATGATTTTGATATGTCTCATGCATTATATAGATCTTCTTAGCAGTTATATATAAGTCGTAATAGGTGTAAATATGTATATCAAATAACTTGCATGAAAATTAAAGCTTGCATGAAAATTACTGGCCATCACAACCGCTACACCTTGTGTTGCGGGAGCTATGAATATTTGAAAACTCTCTAGATGAAACGTGGCGATAAATCCTGGTTGCTACACTAGTTACAAATTCCGTCGCGGGTGCGGCGATGCTTTGTTCTCATTCCAGGAGTTCCAAGACGAAATGCGACAGTCTAGCTAGGTCGCTAGATTATGGGTACCGAGTGCGACCCACTGAAAACAGATGCTCTTTTTCAGCTTTCAACTTGTTCCAACATGAAATCAATTTTCAAACTCATATCAATTACTTCCTTTACGCCATATCAACATCAATCAACTCAATAAATATCATATAACCAAAATAACACATGAAATTCCACTTTTCATAACACACACACACATGAATATTACAACTTCGCACATGATTTTAAAGTTAAAATTTCAAACATCTCTTTAAAGCTTTAAACCTTTTTTGTATCTCCCTTTCCCCCTTTCTTAGAGCTGGCTTTTCCTATATATAATAAGAACTCTTTATATTTTTAGTTTAAAAACCAAAGTTGACAAGAATTATGAAATTAAACTTACTTTATGTTGATGATGAGTTGAGTTTGATGTCTGTATGATGATTTTAAAGATATATTAGCTAAGTATAGGTTGATTAGTGAAGATCAAAGTGATTGACAGTGATGAGAAGGAAGAACACGAAGAAAATTTTTGAAGGAAAAAGTGAAGAATAAAGATTTTGTGAAGGTTCTAATTAAATATCTGAATTTTTATGAAAAATTACCATTTTAGTACCTCAATTTTATCATGTTACCAATTTGACTCCTAAGCCTTATAATTTATTACAATTAGGTCCAATTATTTATTAATCAATTAAAACCCTTCCTACGCCACTCAAGACTTAATTGCTCGAATCGACCTTGGTTCAATTTGACCCGACTTGACTCTTTAAATGCAGTGACTCGATTTGGAAAGATATCACAGCTCCTCTCTCCTAATTTAAAACTTCATCCTAAAGTTAATCTATTGCAAACAGATGCAAATACTGCTGACACATAGTATCTTTAGGTTCCCATGTAGCTTCTTCCACTTTATGATTCCTCCAAGAAGCCTTAACCAATGCTATCTTCTTATTCCGCAGTTCTGTTGACGCTTAATTTTTGCCCCAACGATGATGATAAATGCCCAAGCTCAATCAGATTTCCAGAATTCCAAAGCATCTCAGTCTCTTTCTATTTTCAAAAATATTTTGATGTTTTTAATCCCAAAAATTCTCATTCTTTTAAAATATATTTGAGTGTTTTATTTTAATTTCAAATTTTAAAGGTCTTTTAAAAGAAAAAATTTTATTTTTATTTTAGTTTAATTATCATTTTGTTAAATTCTGGTTTTATCTTGTTTTATTTTATTTTCAATTTAAAAATTATGTGTTAAAAAATAAAATAAAATTTTAATTTATTTTTAAATTTTAAGGAAGAGGGAGAAATTTGGAGAGAATGAGAAGAAAAGGTAATTTTAAAAGAAATTAGAAGAAGAAATGAAGAATTGAAAGAATAAAATAAAGAGGAAGGTTGTGAATTCTCAAATTTTGAAGCCCAAAAACCAAGTTTCTCAGACTGCAAATAGTCGAGCCGGACTGGACGTTGCCGGAAAATGGTGCCAGAAGTATGCCTTTATGGTACTAGAAATGTCCGGAATATTACGAGGGTCACAGAAATAACCTCAAAAAATTCATTGGAGTCCCGAAAAGGTTCCGGAACGAAAAACTCGCAAAAAGCTGCAGTAGGGCACTCCTGGCCGCCCTCTAGGGCGCTTTGGGCCGCCCTAGGTCAACTGTTTGGGCGATTTTTACCCTATAAATACCCCCTTCCAACACCTTTTTCCCCACACCTTAAGTTATTTTGACAGCCGCTCTCTTCTCCCTTTTTGCCTTCGATGTTTCTTCATCCCCAGGCAATTCTTTACCGCTTTCTACATTGCATTGTTGTGTTTCTTGCATTCATTTATCATAATCACTAAAAATAAGTCCAAATCAAGCTGAAGCTGCGAAGCGGGCGCCGTCTACCACAAGTATGGACTTAAACTCAATCTTTTTAGTTTAATTCTCCTATTCTCCTTCTCAAATCATGCATACATAATATTTTGCATTGCATAATCACTCTTTTTGGCAACAAGGCCTAGCCTATCAACCTTTTTGGCCGCAGTACTACCCAAAATCACTCTGTTTGGCCCCAAGGCCTAACAAACCAAATCTTTTAGCCACAACGCCACCTCAAATCATCCTTTTTGGCCCAAAGGCCTAACAACTCAAACTCTTTCGGCCACAGATGCCTTAATATCCCAATTTTGGCTAATAGGCCTAAAAAATCAATCTTTTGGCCATGGACGCCGTAAAACCCAAATTTGGCCAAAAGGCCTAAAAATTAATCTTTCGACCATAGACAACGTCAAACCCTAATTTTGGCCAAAAGGCCTAAAAAAATCATCTCTTCGCCCACGGATGCCGTAAAACTCCAATTTTGGCCTAAAGGCCTAAAAAATCACTCTTTTTGCCACAGATGACGTAAAATCACACTTTTGGTCCCAAGACCATATTTTGGCATCAAAATGCCTAAATAAATTTTTGGCCCAAAGCCCGTCAATCCTTTTGACATTCACTCACTCACACTCTTATAGCATGCATACATGCATTCCCCCTTCAATACACCTTTAAATAGGCTATAACGAACTACATTGACCTTGATCTCTCATACAAAAGAGAGTATGTAGGCATATTTGGGATCTAACCCCAAATAGTAGGTCCACCACCCCTCCAAAAACTCCTTGTTTACATCCTGCATTACAAACATTTAGAATTAAGATTAGATAAATGATTGAATGACATAACCTCTGAATCCTCCTCAAGTTCGTAGACTAGTGTCTTTTATTCATTGTGGCGATTAACCTAGAAATAGGTTAATCGCAAAACGGAGTCACTATAGGTTCCTTCTTATTTTTCTCCTTATAAAAATAAATTAAGTGGCGGATCTACAAACACATATTCCTAAGTGAACATCCCCGGCCAACTCGTCCCCGCGGGCGGGTTCGGCGGCTCGAAGGGCTCGGTAAGGGTTCACAATCTGGCGACTTTGCTGGGGATTTAACTTTTAAAGTTTATGTGAGGGTTACCATTGCATCCATTTGAGTAACCCACTTTTTATGAAATTCCTTTCTCTTCAGAAATTTGTTTTGTAGGATATTGATTTGAAGAACAAGTACCATTTTCTTAAGGAAGCTCAAAAAGATTTGGACTAAAAAATAATAAATAATTGCATTTGCATCTATTGTGCACGATTGAATTTTCACAATGAAAAATGAATTTCAAATAAATTTCTTCTCTCTCTATTCAAACTTTTGAGTCGGGATAGCAAGTATCGCTCGATGGGCATGTCTCCTTGATGATGTCCACAGACAGCAAAAGTGTCCCACCTTGGTACCGCAAACCAATTCTAATCCTTTTGAAGGTGGACCAAAAGTAATTCGTACTACTGGAACCATGCGGAACTCTTTGTTTCACATGTGACGAGGTATATCCTTACTTTAGGTGCACGAGGGTCCCTATTAGCCATTCAGTTTTCTCATTTAAATTAAAACCTTCCTTTTAGGATACCGTGGAACTACTGCATCATCCTATGACATTAAAATGAATTATGGCGTGATGATTTGTGCATTCATGCATTCATACCACCTAAAAATAGGAGTGGATAAAAAAAGAGAGAATAAAAGAAAAAAAGAAAGAGAGGAAGGAAGGAGGAATAAATGAATCATTGGATAAATGCTTTAATTGGACTAAGAGTCTATCCTATGCCCTACCTTATACCGTACATTACTTAGAAACCTAATCCTTTCCCTTTATCCATATAGATACTTACCCTTCAAGTGCCCTCACCTACTCTAGAGTCTCCACCAACAAGTCCTACACCCTCTCCAACGGCCTCCTTAGATGATATTAGAGCCCTTTTGAGAGAACAAGTTGATGAGATCAATGCCCAGATGAAAGTCAAAATGGAAGCTAGGATAGCTGAAGCCCTGTGTTGACGCTCGATTTGTGCACACCCCTAAAACTATCCGAGGATAATAAGAGTCTCTAATTCGGAATTGACAAAATTCCTTTTCGGTTCGCTCTTTCCTCTTTTCCAAAATTATTTTCCTAATGTTTTTAATCCTTTTCATGTTTTAAATGAATTCTCAAAATTCCCTT
>CANUEY010196086.1:0-11986 GCA_948099555.1 Croton setiger
TGGAATTTAGACATTGGCCCACAGTTGTTTTCATTTTCTTTCAATTTCGTCCTTTCTTCCTTTCTTTTCCTACAAACTTTAATTTCTTTCAATTTAGTCCTTTTCTTTAATTTCCTTCAAATTATCTCAAATAAACCCTTCTAATTAATTTTTAAAATTAATTGAAACTAAAAACACAACACATATTTCAATTAAAAATTGAAATCACAAATAAAATATAAACATTTGCAATTTTAAACTTAAAGTTGATTTTTAAGATTAAAATCGCAAATATACGTATTTAAATTCTTTTTTTTTCTTTTTCTTCTTTTTGTATTTTTTCCTATTTTTGCAATTCGGAAAATAATATACATCAACGCATATAAAAATATTTTTGCAACTAGAAGGGAATTTTGAGAATTCATTTAAAATGTGAAAAGGATTAAAAATATTAGGAAAATATTTTAGAAAAGAGGAAAGAGCGAACCGAAAAGGAATTTTGGCAATTCCGAATTTGGGACTCTTTTTTATCCTTGGATAATTTTGGGGTGCACAAATCGAGCGTCAACAGACATTTTATAATTTGGTCATATAGTTTTTTTTTTAAAAAAAATTTACCATTTGATCTTCTAAATCGAATTCTATTGTGCTTTTTAAGTATATTGTTTAAAAGAAAATTAATAGAAAAATATAATTGTTCAATAAAAATAAAATCCAAAGATAAAATGGTCTATTTTAAAAATACATGAAAATTTTGTTATTTTTTTATAAAAATCAAGAAGGAAAATATAAATTTTCCCTTAAAAAATAAAAAAAAAGCTGATTTTTTGCTTGATTAGGGAAATAAGATACAGTGGACGACGAATTATTCTATAGTCTAACAGCAGTAAAATCCTTATCCCATTTCAAACTTTTAATTGCTCATTAATTCTGTGACACCCCAATCCTAACCTTATATCGTTCCGACGTCATTTTCATGCATTACGTGCATTTTCATTAAAATGTATCATGATTTGATTTGATAATTAAGTTAACTATGAATTATATAATTTGGATATGATAATATATAATTTGAATAAGAATTACAAGCTATGTTATAGGCTCGGTTGACGTCGAAAAACACAAACGGAGCTAATTAGGGTTATTGGACCTGCGCGACCAAAAAATGTCAGAATCGCGTAAAATATGAACCAAATGATTTTGATATTTTGATATATGTTTGTTAAACATGTTTAAAGAGTTTTTTAACTCTAAATTTGCGACGTCGTCGTACGGTTTTGGTTCCGCAAAAATCGTCGAGGTTACGGACTCGGTTTAAGGCACCGAGTGAACCACGACCAATTTTCGGATTCTGATTTTTATGAAACTTCAGACACCTGTTCTACATATTATTTTGAAACCAAAATGTATTTAAAATGGGTGTTTGAGTGTGATTATAGGCTGGAATTAAAGGTTGAAAGATTGAATGAAATGAAGGAAGAATACTTAAGTATGAAGTAAGGTTTAAAGTGATAAAACTTAAGTTTTATGTTCAAATTTGACCTAAGCAGCTGCTGGACATTGCTGGGTTTTGTAGTAGGTTCTGGAGAGGTGAGTTTCAAAGCTGGACAACAAGGAAAATAGAGAGAGAAACATTGGGAAAGGGAGGAAGACGAAGGAAGAGAGAAAAGGAAAGAGAAAGGAAGAAAAGAAAAGAGAAAATAGGGAAACCTTAGCAAATCGTTCAATCTAATTGTTCTAACATGTTCCTAGGATGTTTATGAAGTGAATTGAAGTGTTAGATTGGAAAGAAAAGGGCTGGAAATCATTTGGGAAAGAGAAACAAAATTCTGGGTTCAAATTCTGGGTTCTAAGGCAGTTTTAAGGTTGCTATTTTGGAGGATTATATCTTCCATTTGGTGATGCTTGTATGAGTTTAAGCTATATGGGATGATAGAGGGTATGTTTTTTGTAGAGTTTGGTCATTTTAGTTTGCCGGAAAAACCACGGAGGTGGCCAGAAAAGTGGCTGGAAGTTGGGTTGAGAGATAGTCAAAATCTGGATTCTGGGAAAACAGTGTTGAAGAGCCAACTTTGGGGACTTATATCTTTCAATCTAGAGGGTTTTTGGAACTTTGGCTCCGATGGTTAACTAGAGAGTGTGCAGACCAAGAGCAAGGTGGTCGTATCTCGCTGGAAACCCATCGGAGGAGGACGTACGGTCATCGGGAAGGCTTGAGAGACTGATTTTCTGGGCAGAAGGCTGCAGGAGGAGGCGGCTGGAGGCCAGGACAAAACGACGCCAAGGGCGTGCGTTTTGATCCAGGCGCGAGGCACGCAAGGGGGCTGCAGGCTAGCCAAAAGGACGTCGTTTTGGTGAATTCTGTTTTTGGTGCCTAATTTTTGGTAAATTTTGTTTTTGACCCCTGAAGTTTATTATTCTTACATTTTTACCCTTCCAACAAAGTTTTGGTTTTCTTTCAATTTAGTCCAGCACTTGATTTTATATAATTGCAATTTGATCCCTAATGTTTCTGCATTGCAATTATGTTTAATTACATTTTGGTCCTAGACTTTTAATTAATTACAGTTTTGACCCAAAACTTTTATAAATTATTTCTTAACCCTACCAACCTAATTTTGACGTCTTGAATCCGTTTTTGACGACAGAAATTTATTTTGAGATCATTTTGAGCCCGAAAATTGAGATTTAAATATTTTGTTAAAGAATTATTATGAATTTGGTTTTAATTTATGATTTGGTTTATTTAATTATAGTTTTGGTTTTAATAATTACAATTATTATTAATTATAATTATTATATGAAAAATTGAGTTTATTAATTATTTTTAATATGTTATAAATTGATTTTAAATCGGAAAATTTTACGGATTGAGTTTAAATTCTTAGAAAAATATACGGATTAATTTTAAACTCAAATATTTCAAAGATTAATTATTAAATCATGCATCATAGCATATATGGATTTCTGATTTGGTTATTTGAATATCATTGTCATGTTATGCATTATAGGAGCATCGAGTTCTTGAGCGGCGCAGGGTAAGCAACCCGAGGCCCACCCGAGTTCACAGCAGTGAGGTAAGTGCTAAAACCACTTACTTATATGTTTGATTTGGACTTCGTGAATTTTCCAAGTATGCTATATTGAACTGTTTGGACCGGTATTGAAGCCCGGTCATCTGTGATATATGGAACTGCTGTTATATGCTTATGTTGATTTGTTTGGACCGGTACTTATGCTCGGTCAATAGGAAATATCTGTTATATGACTTGCGATGTTTGTGGTTCCTGAATCGGTACTAAAATCCGACCAGTTGAGTTACATGATTTGATTATAGAGATAAATATGTTGTTTTAACCGGTATTGAAGCCCAGTCATATGATTATAAGAAGCATGACAATATGAAATGTATATTTTATAAATGCATTCCCACAGGACTTAAATATGGCCGTTGTGATTATCGTAGCCAGTGTTTGCATATTTCACGAGAGAAACCTACGGTTTCTATATGATTTGATGGAAAGACCTATGAGTCCTATTTGATATAGAAAGACCTACGGGTCCTATATGTTACAGAGAGACCTACAGGTCCTATACGATGCAGAATGATCTAGTGAATACTGCATAATAAAAGTTGATCCTCAGATCCCTTTTGACCGACGATATTCCGGTCTTACAGGTTTGCTGGCTAGCTATGGTTACTAATATACCGTGAAATTCCCGGGGCAACACTTGGTCAATAAATCACAACTAAAGAAAATGAAAGACATGTCATTATACATCTTATGATATTCCTATGCTATGAGATGATGAATATGATCTAGAATCATGTTGTTAAGTTATATTAACTTGAACTATGTTCTGGAATTGTGATATTTTGCTAAGTTATGATAAACCAAATTATATGTTGGTTTATATGATGTGGTTTAGACTTGTATATGATTATGGTTTGACTAATATTTGGAAATGTAAGGTAACACAGATTATAGTATCTGTGACTTATGGATAAGAGGAATTCTACGAAATAAGTTGCCTACGACAGGTTCTGTTTAATATTTTGAAATTATGAATTATTGATTTGTTTATATTATGTTGTTTGCACTTACTGAGTATGCAACTCATTAAATTGTTTTTACATGATTCCAGGTTTTCTTTAGGGCAACTGACAGCATCAGTTCCATCATCATTCCTTAGGGTCGGTCAGCTGAAGCTTAGGATCTCTCTCTCGCATTTCATCATTAGAATCATCCTATCATATAGATTCTTTGTCATATGGTTTGTAATATATTAATAATGCCTATGATTAAACGAATTAATGATATAGTAAATAACATATGGCTTGTCATATGCATGGTGGTCATCATTGCATTATATGTAGAGTTTTAGTATATTAATAATGCCTATGTGTCTGTGTTGCTCATATGCTGGATTTCTGTGGAGACTAATAGTATAGACGTTCTTTTATGTCATGTTAAGAATGTTTTTGAAAAAAAAAAAGACATGTTTTATGACATAAGGGTTATAGGTTAGGTTGTTATAAATTCTTATGAAACTAGATGTGAATATGGTAGGCATAATATTAGACATGCCTAGTTTTTATGTTTTAAAAATAACCTTTATCCTAATTATATTTTTAGCTTTTAAAAAGGTTATATTTTAATTTTTCACTTTTAAAAGAGTTATACTTGATTTTATTTATAAATTCTTACAGTTTATTTATTTATTTATTTATTTTTATTATTATTATTATTATTATTATTATTATTATTATTATTATTATTATTATTATTATTATTAGAGGGCCGATAGTTTTATTATTTTTTTTATACCTGTCAGGTCTCCAAAATTATGTCCTAACTAATCTGGACTTGATTCACATCACACACATGCAATAGTGGGAGAGTCTCTTAGCGGGAATAGCTGAATACAGTAGGTTTTGATCCCAAAGATATCCTTAAGCGAATTTGAGCTGTTTACCACTTGGACAAACTTCTGTTGGTTAGGCTGATAGTTTTATTGCCTTATCGAATAAAGATCCAACAAATTGGTTGGGATGTTATCCCAAATGTGAGAGGTAGTATTAAAGAGGATAGAGACAGAACTAGTTGCAAAATTTATTTTAAAATTTTTTAAAGTTTGATGTATGGGCAAAATTTGTTTTTCAAAATTTTTTGTTACATAGTTTTCTGATATTGCAATCACATGTGTTTTTCTACGAAATTCAGGTCAATAATTTATCATTAGACTCTAAAGTGTTACATATTTTTAAATTTCGAACCCTTTTCTATTATATTTTGAAGTTTAAATTTTAAAGTGCGTTGCATAGTTTTAAATTTTGAATTCTAATATGTAATATTTTAAATTTTAGACTCCAAAATATTACACTCTTCAAAGTTTGAATACCTTAGTACAATTTTTTGTATTTCAAGTAATGAAATGCAACCTTCCAATAAATTTGAAGCCTCTGGAACATCAAAAATTATTTTTTGGTGAATCCAATCCAAATCCAAAGAGAAAAATGTTACAATAAAATCTAGTACAATTCGAATTTGATTTCATATGGCAGTTATTGTCATATAAATATAAAGATTAATTTCTATTTTGAAAGGAAAATATAAAGATTAATTAGATTTCACATTTTGGCAAAGAAAAACTTTATTTAAAATAATCGCATTTAAAAGAGGAAAAAGGATGAATCCGATAACAACTAAGAAGACTCATTCAAGCTAAGTCGTAGGCAAATTTCCTTGGCGATCGCATCTTTAGTCAGACTGATAGATATGAAAAAAAAAAAAAAAAAAAAAAAATCTAAATTAGATATGAGAAGATAACCACATGGGTTCATCGAAATTGGCAGCAAGCCTCTCTCCCAGCTGTTTATCGAAAGCCAAACACTCCACCTGCCTCCCACAGAACCAAGTTGGCGTGCCATTTTCATAAGCGTTAAACGTTAGCCTCCGCAACCCACTTCCATCCAATCTCATTACATACAAATCTCCATATGGCTGATACTGATTGGGCCACGACACTGGCTCCGCCGTCACACTTCCCAAGTTACTCGTAAACAATAACCACTCTCCATCTCTGCTAAAACACACATGATTTATTCTCTCCTTATCTTTCTCTGCTCCTCCCACTTCTATCCTCTTCAAATCAGAACCGTCTGATTTTATAACGTAAATACCAAATCCGCCAGGATTCTCTGCATTATGTCTATTTGAAGAAAATGCAATCATGTCTCCTTTCGGTGACCAGCTGGGCATTGTATCATTACACGCTCCTTCCGTTAATTGACGTACAGAGTAGCCGTTGAATTCTCCATTAACTGCGTCAAGTATGTACAGATTTTTGTGTCCCGACCGGCCAGACCGGAATACGACGGATTTTCCGTCTGGTGAACACGACGGAAAGGCGTTATTGCCTGTGCCTTCCTTCGTCAGAATTTTGATATCGCATGGTATCTCTATTTGATCATTGTTAAGATTTGATGGATCAAACGTCACGCGTGCAATTTGAACCGCTGCGTTTTCTGATGCAAAGATTGGGCCCAGAGATGTGAAAATTACGTTCTTTTCAGTTGGACTCCACGAATTGCAGAAGGCCGTGCGATCCTTGATTAAGGTCCATCGCCTTGAGCCGTCCGATTTCATGATATGCAAGCCTTGAGGATTGCAGGCTATGAGATCACCGGCGGGTGAAAACGACGGAAATGCTCCGTTGATCCTTTGTATCCTAATATCTTTTATCGGAGACATGACTGGTTCTAGATTAGGAATTGTCAACTTGCTGCCATTTGAGTCGCCTCTGTACCGATGGTACCCCAGAAACGTCGAATTAGGGGAAACAAATGGGTTGTAGTGATGGAAACTTGGATTCAACGACTCAGTCACCGGGAAAAACGTTCTCGATGATAGATCAAATAGCTCGATATGTCTGTAATTGTTGTTGGGCCTCCGAGTAGCGACGGCGATTCTTTTGCCGTCGTGCAGAGCCGCAGGGGTGAAACAGTGAACTCCTGGCGGAGTAACTCTTAGAGGAGTGATCGGAGAGACAGAGAATTGAACACCTTGGGAGAAATTTACCTGGAAAATGCTCCACCAGCCATCATCCGCTTGGCGGTGGAAGAATATAGACGAGTCACACGACCAGCTGGGCCATCCTCCCCTTTCGCAAACAACAGTTCGTTTATCCGGTTCCGATTCTCTAAAAACGACTATATCAGTATAGAGCTCCTGAAATTCGCCGCCCCAAGGACGAGATCCATAAGATGCAACGGCCAAAAACTTCCCACAGTGAGAAATAGCAGGACTGAAATCAATTACTCCGGAAGGAGTCAAGCGAGTAATTTCTCTCGTTCGATCATCAAGATCGACTGAGTAAACAGCGCACCAACTTCTTAAAGGTTGATCAGGCTGTTCATGAGCTGACACGAAGTAGAGGCGGTTGTTTTTTATGATCGGACGGTCGTGTAAAAGACTTTCCTGTACAAAGGGAAGTTGCTCCATTTTGAGAATCCCAGATTTGGAAAGGTAAATTCTAGGGCAACCATCCCGTTCGGAGACAAATACGATCGACTGATCGTATTGGTTGATGAATTGGGCGTTGAAGTTGATGGATACACCATCGGTGAGGCGATTTTCATCAGAATCGGAGAATTTGTAATTGTGGAGATTGGAATTAGGAAGTCTGACGGAAAATATGTCGAAGGCATAGTTGACGCGGCCAATGGTGGTGAAGAGGATGGTGGATGGAGCTGGAGGATCCATTTGGAAGCGTTTAATAGTGATTTCCGTCTCTACTTGTAGTGTTATAAGATCTTCATATTAACATCAATCACAGGATCATTTCAATATGCAAAATTATTATCTGAGTTTGATTCTTTAAGCCAACTTCTTTGACAAATTTATCTTTAATTGTCAAAAAGCAAAACTGGAATAATTATATTTTTGTTTGAGTTATTGCCAAATCAGATTCATGCACTGCGAGTGAGAATCATCAACCAAATTTAATCTGCTAAGCCCCATTTCTTATTTGGGAATTGTATTTTTGATAATCCAATTGTAAACTAAAAGTATCAAATGTGTTAGTAGTATTTTGCCGATTAATGGTTATGAATCTTGCAGATTGTGCAAATTTAAAAGTAACATATTTATGTGTTAGCATCTCAGATGTTTGGTGTGGCATTACATCAAATGGTGCAGTGGTAGCTAATTTTTGTTTATTTATTATAATTAAAATACATTAATTAGTTTCTTTTTGGCAAATCCAATCAAAAAGAAGATTATTATTGTACATGGATAATCGAGTATTGAAGTTGCTTGAATCATTAGTTAGATTTATTTGATGTTTTTGAAGTTTTTCATATTTTTGTAAGGAGACAAAAATAGTTGCTCATTGCTTAGCCCAATTTTCTTTTACTTTAAATGCTCTAAAATGCATCTGGGTTGAGAATATTTCTCAAAAGTTATGGATAAACACGATCAAATATTATTATAAATACATCTAACATTGTTCACGGATTGGTCTAAGTAGTAAGCGGCTTAAATTCGCTTAAAGAAGTTTTAAACCGTATGTAAAGTATCAAAAACCGAGCGGACTTCCATGAAAACTGAAGCAATATTTAAGAAAGAACATGTGGATGTATGCAATGCATTTGTGCCATGATTGTCAGTATATTCATAGTTTCTGAAACTTAGTTACTGCAACATATTTTTGAATTTATGTGCTAACATCATGGTTGGTGATATGTCATGGGATTTGTTTTTTCCATTAGCTTTGTGATCTATATGGAAATGTTGCAACTCGTTTGTTTTTGCTGATATTCCCATTGTTAATGTTGTTAGCCGTAATTACATTGTTGTTTATAGTCGGCTTATTCGTGGATGTTTTGATGGGGACAACAGTAACAGTAGGGTTGATTCTACTTATATAAGTTGGGTACCATTTCCTTTAGAGTGGAATAAACTTAACTCAGATGGCTCTTTGTTGCAACAAAGCAGTGCAGCCTCGGTAAGTGAATTAATTAGGGATTCAGGGAATTATGTGGTGGCTTATACCATAAATCTTGGTTCCTATCCTACTATTGCTGCTAAGATATAAGGTATTTATCAAGGGTTTTTGTAAGCTTGGGATTTGAATATTATGAAGCTGATCATTGAATGTGATAACTTGCAAGTTGTCAACTTTTTGAATCTACAAGCAAAAGTTTCATTAGGGTTGGCAAATATGGTGAGTAATATTAAGAGTTGTTTAAAGGAAATTGGATTGTGAAGATTCAACATGTGTTTAGGGAGGCGAAATAGGTGTCGGGACTTGTTGGTTCATTTGGGGTATTAGTTGTCTTTTGATGTAACTGTTTTAGATATTCCACTTTCGGAATTATTGCCTATTTAATTTGCTGATACTTGTTATACTTTGTATAGACAAGGTTCTTGATTTAATGAATAATATTAATCAACGTAATAATATGACTAGTTGTGGTTTCAGACATTCAAACAAGTACTGATGTCATTGCTGGAAGTGAATTAGAAGGATTATTAGGTTTGATTATTTTCTCTTCAAAAAGAGCATATGAATATTGGTAAAGAAAAACATATGAATTGTTGCTCTTTGTGACGACAACCACAACTACAAACAAAATAAAAATATCTAGCAAATTAAAAATTTTTAGAATATATAAATTGTCTAACCTCATCTCTTTCTTTTTAAGAAAGTCATGAGAGGTTCATAATGAGCGTCGAAACAACTAAAAATATAATATCTATTCAAAAATATTTGTAAATAGTGATAAGCAGGGTCGATCGGACAGAGATTGATTAAGTTTATTTCTAAAGTGCTAGAATAGAAAAAGGAAAATTTGAATTTGGAAAAAATAAATAAAATTAAAGAATGCGACAAAGAAATAGAATTGAAGGAAATGGAAATAAATACAGTCAAATGTATAATTTCACGATAAAATTCTTATATTTGATCACTGATTCTAAGATAACTTTTTAATTTCACATTACAGACAAGTTGTAGCCAAAGGAAATGTCCCCCCAATCAATCTTTTCGTATTAATAGATTACTAAAATACAATCTAATAATAATTCCTAACTAAAAGTTTCTACACAATCAAATTATATCAAACGCTACTTGCATCAACTCAACTAAACAATTACGGATTTCATCTCATTGATTAGCTATATGCATCCTATCAGTTAATCAATTGATCAGACCGACCTAATAATAATCCTTAATTAAAAAACAACCCTAAGTACGACGGATGATTTAATTTGTCAATTGCAATAAACACTAGAAAGACCTTGAACTAATCAACAAACCTACAAGCGAGATTCATTCATATTAGATCATACAATTACTTAACTTAACCCAAACGCTTCCACACAATCAAATTGTATTAATCGCTATTTGCATCAACTCAACCAAACAATTACAGATCTACCCTCATTGATTAGCTATATGCATCCTATTAATTAATCAATTGATCAGATTGAATAACCAATAAAATACATTAAGGATGAAGTATCCCAATAAGTTGTAGTAAAGCATGAATGCAACAGAAACTAAAAAGCAAAGATAAAAAGCATTAAGATCTCAAAAACATGAAGAAATTCCATTTTGAAAAGAGTTTAGCCTCTAATGGTTGTGGAGAAAACAGAAACAAAACTTTAAAAATGTATTAGAGATTAGGCCTTCCCCGAATGCCCTCTAAAATACCTAAAACACCACTTATATATTGTCTAAAATTAAGGCAAATAATAATATAACAATAGTGGCCAATAAAAACTAATTAATTCTTCTCCCTAGGCTGTAATCTAAGCCTAAAACATTAATCAAACTTGAGGATCCAGCTATCTAAGTAATTTCATCCCACAACATTCTCTCTTGCCATTAGCCTTGCCCAAGGCTAAGTCCAGCAGTGTAAAAAATGTAACACCTCTTACTGTACTCTTATGTCATAAAATATGCCTTTTTTTTTATAACATCCATAACATGTTGCTATCTCTAATTAAAACTCTTTAACATATATACATTCACATCATACATATAACAACATAAGACATCTTTTCTCTGTTACCTTACTTAAGGTTAAACTGGTCATTTTCTGCACTATAGGCATATATAAACATAGCATACTTTACATATATCAAAACATGGATATAACAACAGTTTATCCAAAAGGCTATCTAACATAGCACCATATATTTACATGCCAAAAAACATATATAATTATGCTTACATCACAAAGCATAACAAAAACTATATGCAACATGTACAAAATGAACTGTGAGATGAGAGAGGCCTAGGCTTCAGCTGAACCAACTTGTGCATAGACGAGCAAAGCGTCAGTACTTCACTCGGACTGCTGACCTGAAACATATATTGCGATTTGGTGAGTCACATACTCAGCAAGTATAAACCACATTTAAACAATATCAGCATATAAGGCAATATAATTGGTGAGTCACATACTCAGCAAGTATAAACCACATTTAAACAATATCAGCATATAAGGCAATATAATCAAAACATATCAATAAACAATGAGTTTAAACCATATTTATCATATAAAATCATCTCTGTATGCATACAATACTATATGTCATTTTTTCTCTGTTCTTTAGTTGTGATTTATCGGCCAAGTGTTGCCTCGGGAATTTCACCTCAAACGGTTCTCTAACTGGATCAAGTAAATGAGGAAGACCCGGAATGCCGTCGGTCAAACCTCTCTCTGTAAGATCCGAAGAGCACTTTGCAGCATATAAGACCCGTAGGTCTTTCTATATCATATAGACCCGTAGGCCTCTCTGTAAAAACCTGTAGGTTTTCTCTAGTGAAATTTGCAAACACTGGCTACGATAATCACAACGCCTGTAATTATGTCCTGTGGAAATGCATTTATGCAATATACATTCATAGCAATATCTATCATATAAACATATAGCCGGGCTTCAGTACCGGTGAAAGCAACATATATATATATATATATATATATATATATATA
>CANUEY010196208.1:0-19756 GCA_948099555.1 Croton setiger
TCAATATAGGATTTGACAATTATAAGACATGTACATATTATGCTCATGTTCTAATCTTCCACAATTGAATTTGCAATTTTTAAGAAAAAATTTGATAAAGGTTTGAGTTGTATAAAAGGAAATTTTAATTTCTTCCCTTAAAAAAAATTAATACTCTCTTAATGTATATGGAACATAAAATAGACATTCAGTGGACCACCAAGGGTAGAATCACCTAATAAATGATACTCCTATGCTGCCACAATTTTAGTTCCAATTTTTATTAAGAACGTCTTAAAATAATATTTAAGGAAATATTTTTAAAAAAATAAAAACAATGGAAATATTTGGTTTGCCTATCTGTTCCATCTTATGCGGTGTCGGAGAAGAGTGGCCCTTGGCTCATATTTTTGAAATTTTTTATGTTGTAGTTTAAATTCCATTTATTATATGAAAACGAATTATAACATAATTGATCATATCATTTTCTTTCAAAAAAAAACATAATTGAATACATATATATATATATATATAATGAATGTAAAAATCTAAAAATAATTAATTGTAGGATTTGGAACTAGTAGTACTAATTATTGTTAAACATAACATGTCCCATTCATGAAAAGTCTAAATGATTTAATGAGAATCTACATAAAATATATCTCACATTAATTAATTAATGGGAAAATATGCAATTCTATTATTTAATCTAAATCTGTTATACAAATACAATGCATGATTAGTCAATCTGAAGCATAGATAATGGTTATTATTATAGGAGCATCACATGCATTTTATAGTTATTAAGATTACTTAAAAGCCATACCATTGGATTATAAGCTATTGAATATAATTAAATAAATTTGAAAATTATAAAAAAAAAAAAAAAATCAGTTAACCGAGAAGAAATTTGGTGATAAATAATAAAATTAATGAAATGAGATGGCAAATCAAAGTTTAGGTAAAAAAAAAAAAAAAGAGCAGGCCACGTGCTAATCCAGCAGGATAGTTTCATGATATACCCCATTATAGTAAAGTTGAAAATGATAAGAAAGTGACACAACAAAACAAAAGAAGAGAAGGGTAAAACAGGAATTTCAATTTTACCGAAGCTTGCAGTATGGAATGTTGTCATGTTATCGGCAACGCTTTTTCCACCGGTAATTATCGTTTTGCCCTTCCCATCTCCGATGAACATCAAGTTCCTCTTCTTCCTTCCCACTTTCAATATTTTCTCTTCGTACCTGCAAAATTACTCAAATGTCCTCTTTTTTTTTTTAAAAAAAATGTCATAATGTAATGTGATCTTTTTGATACTAACTTTTTAACCAATCTCAGATCTCACGTGAATGCTATCTATTTACGTAATTTTATTATTATTTTTTGTTTCATGATTGCTATTACGTTTGAAGTAAATTAAAGCATTCAAAGGTTGCGTTGAAAATTTTTCCCACTCGCTTCAAGGGTATTTACGTCTCTTCAACCCAAATTAATTAACTCAAAAAGGAGTATGTTTTTACCTTCCAGCTCTCACGTAGATTATAGTTCGCCGATTACTATACTCAGGGGCCTTTTTAATCGCCTCCGTGATCGTCTTATACGTACCATTCCCATCTTTCGACACCACTATATCAGCTTGAATCGCCGACACCGGCAACGCTAACAATTTTCTCTCTCTTCTTCCAACCCAACTCGGGAATTCATGGGCATTTTGCCCCGACTTTTCGTCGCTCATTAATCTTCGCCGGTTCTGTATCGGCACGCCGGAGAAGTCATCGTCATCGGCCGCTGAAAAAATCGCCAAGCAATTACTTACTAATTCGGATAAATCCTTCAATTTAGTAGTCATCTGATCCTTTACAGCTCCACTCAACTCTGCAAATCCCTCAGTACATGTGTCCTGATTCGTCAACGCGGCGCTGAGCCAAGTCACCACGTCTTCAGTGGAGCCACCAACGGCCGACTGTATCTGACCGTCATTGGCATCTGAAGGACCAATGGTGGAGAGAGAACGAGAAAGCGCGTCAACGGAATCGTCAAGCAGCTCTAGACAATCGTCAAACGCTGAGCGTACACGTGTATGCATCTGGAGATAAGAGATTGTGGAGGAAAAATACAGAGCTTTACTAAATTGTTGCAGAGTCATATTGAAGGAAATGTGAACAAGGTCTTTCTCGGAAGCATTCATAGAACCAGGGAAATCGAGTAACGAGTTAACACAGAGAGTCGGGAACCGAGTTTTGCTACATGTTTTGGATATAGCTTTAGTGGGCTTCCGGTCCAAAATCGGGCCCGGTTGGCCCGAAGCACGAGTTCGAAGACCGATGAGAAGGGTGGCGGAGACGGCGGAGGCAATGATTAAAGCAAGAGAAAGAAGGGAAAGAAGAATGATCTTCTTTTTACGGGAGGAGGAGGGTGGTTGTGACGTGGCAAATTGTGGTTGGTCTTGAGAGAGTGAGGAGCCGCCAACATGCTCAGCCGGTCCAAGCCGGCCATATTGAGGTGTTTTCATCAGTAGTAGTAGTAGAAGTAGAGAATGATTTTGATTTGAGTTTGAGAGAACGTATAGAGAAAGAAAGTGGGTTTATATGTAAAAATTTAATGAGCATAGAGCGTAAAAGAAAAGAGCGTGTGGGGTCGGGTAGAAGTGAGATTAATAGAGGTTGGTGTGTAGTCTCTGTCCAAAGAGAGGCAAAATAGCTGGCCTCTACTACTGCTATAATAGTACTACTCCTCCAATGCCCATTGTTTTATTTATGCATAATATGTGTTTCTTTCTTTTTTTTTTTTCCAAAATAATGTGTGTTTCATGCTTGATTCTGTTCTTTTTTTTTTTTTCTGGATATGGTAGAGTTGTATCATATCATAAAAATTTTCAACTCCCTTGCTATTTATCTGTACCTTAACTATGGGTTTTATCCTAACCGCGGTACTTGAACTGTCTCAATCTTTGTCAAATCAGAGCCGTTGTAAACTATCAGCTGTGAACTATTCATTCACAGACAAATCAATTCAGTTCCAACAAAATTTTGAATTGTAAATCATTTCTACTATGAATAATACAATGCAAATAGAATGATTTTTCTTTTGCCTAAATTAACCAAAAATCAAGAGTTTGTATTAGTTAAAACCGTTAGTTTATAAACGGTCTCCAATATGAAACTATAACCAAAACCTGCAATTCATATATCCTATTTAGAACCATCGCATGTTCGACATTTGGACAACTATAGGGACAGACACACCTTTTGCGCTTTACGGGGCTCTAGCCCCTACCGATTTTGCAAGTTTCTTTATGACTTTTAACTTTTGTTTATTTCTAATTTGTTGTATAACTTGAATTTCACATGTTAAATTCTAGATGGTTCAATCCGAGTAACTCTCTTAAAAGTATATTTATGAAAAAGATACATTCACATATTGATTAAATCATAATCCTTTAGTAGGCTAAATAACTTTCACATAAAAGAATTTCATATGTTTAAAAAAAAAAAATTCTTTTGAAATACTAATCATAATGATACACTAAGCAAAGAAGATATTGGTAAAAAAAAAAAAAAAGGAAAGATAAATCAATCCAACTCAAACAAAAAATAAAGGGGAGAATTCTTTTAAACTTGATTCGAGTTGAACCATCAACTCATTTTATAAATTATATATACGTACACTTTATATTATACACACTGAATTATTGATATAAAGTGAACACAGGTCCTTTTCTATATGCTGCTCAGTGTACAAAGTTGCTACTTCCTTTCCTCCCACAAAAAAGGTTGCCATTTCCCAAATAAAAATGCAATTTCTTAGTAAAAGAACCTTCTTATAATGGAATCCCATTTATGCTCCATAAAAGGTGATCCTCGCTTTATAACAAAGGGAATCTAATAAAATAAGTTCATTTTACTTTGTCAGCGTTTAGTACCGAAAGGAATGATTGTTGGATCCTTAATATGCAAGTTAATGTACACCATAAAATAATTTCAGAATAAAATTTAAAGTTTTTCAAATTTAGCATGTAACATACAAATAGAAATGCTAATATCACTACCAAATAAGGTTTTAAACAAGTGATATTTTTGAAAACGAGAGGGAAATGGAGACGAGTTCTAAAATACTAAATCAAATGACAGGGATTCCAATTACTAATATGGGAAGGACTTTTGACATATTATACTGAGAGAATAATGAAATGAAACAGGAGATAAATGTTAATCGTGAAATAAAGTGGCTTTCGGAGGCCATTATCCTAATAGAAATCCAAATTTAAGTTATCCATAAAGATGTTGCGAATATAATTAGTAAAATAGGTCCCCACATTATCACAATCATATTACGTAATACATACGCGTTGTTAAGTAATCGCAAGTGGAAGCATAACAGAAATTTTTGAATGCTAGAACTTCACTTTCACTACAATAATTGTCTTGTGATATAAATTTTTGCAACTGCTTAAATTTTCACAATAAATATAATCATCTGCTTTAGTCGTTAACAAACTGCACAAATCAATAATTATTGATAGAGCAATCCACGTAACCAAAAAAAAAAAAATATTCTACTAAATTAGGCTTGCAATTGCAACTTGTCTATATGATGAACCAGCATTGCTAATTAACTCAGATGCATATTTGAACCTATTTCTCTTAGACCTTCGAAACAAAGCTTGCAATACCCATACAATACAATGTAATGACATTAATTCAATCGAAGACTGTTTAGTAGTATGTACGCAACCTAACATAAGAAAGATCTAAGATCAATCTTCCTTAAAGCTAAGGAAAAAATCACCCTATATACTCCCCTTTCTTTAACTTTATCAGTACAATTCATATTGTTCTACCACACAAGATTTGATCCTACACAGAGTTCATTGTGAAGGAACAAATTACAGGAAAAATGATGTTAAAATGCACACGTAATGTGCAATAGTACAAACAACAAATGCGAAACCATTTCCAAATTGAAGACATTTTATTGCGATACATAGCTATAACTTAGTTTAAAAAAAAAAGTTAAAAAGAAATATATATAGTTATAACTAAATTACAAATGCACAGTGCCTAGAAAAGTACAGATTGGCAGTGAAGCAACCACCTCCCATGTCCCCTCTAGCCCAAGAGTTGGCACACCACCAGCAATATATATTTTGAATTACCTTATTGATGCAGTGGGCATTATTCCAAAGCCCAAAGTATAGTCCACCAATGAATTGTGGGAAAATGCATAAAGCTCGACTCATCATTCAGAAAGACAAATAATCTAAGTCCTTACAAGGAGTTCAGGTTTCATTTGCTTTCAAAAAGCCTGGACAAACCGTCATTTCTCCAAATCCTGCATTCATTAGCACAGAGAGCAAACGTTGCAAAACAGAATGTAAGGCCACATTTCATTATGAATAGTCATCCAAAAAAAAAAGGAGAGGAGAGGCTAAAGATAATCTGACATCAGTAAGATGAGAAAATTAGATTCGAAAAACCATGCTACTGGATGCCATTTAAATAAACATAAAAGGTAACAGAGGTTCAACCAGGACAAATAAATTGGCTACTAAAAAAAAAAGAAAAAAAAAAAACAACAGCAGCTAACATTAACCATTCCTCTTTTCCGGTCTGGGGAAAGGAATCCTTTAAAAAGATTTATTACACATTTAAATCAGTGTGAGCTTCCGTACCTACATAAGGATTGCTGAAGTACTTGCAACTGTTCAAGCTAACAATTGTGCTTAATTTAATTTTGAGGTGGCTGCCTATGATTATCACTGGACACTGATGAAATGCCTTGTTCAATGCACTGGATAAAGTAGGCAAAGAAGAGTAGTTAGATAAACAATATAAGAGATGCAAGAAGTGAAACATGATTAATATGATGCATAGCAGGAATATAGAAATCAGAATAGTACTTATAGTTTTACATCCTAAGAAATGGAATAAAACTTTAAACGTAAAATTAAATATTAAACTATGCATTTGACAAACTAAGTGACATCATTCACTCGCTAGTTTAGGTTCCACTCAAGTGGATGAAACCTTAGACAAAAAGAGAAGTACTCATGATCAAAAATAGTGATTATAAAGCTGGCGGAGAGGTGGTAGCTAAGTAGTAGGGTACCCTTGCACCCAAGGTTCCCAAAATTTTGATTCTATATTTAAACATTCTAGTGCACCGTAGGATCATATCATGTGATTGGATCATGAATCATAAAATTCAATGAATAGTGAAAAAAAGAGTTAAAACTACAACAATTTTATTATATTATCTTTTATTGTCATATAGTGCCTTGTTATTTGATAATATGAGTCTCATTCTGAAAAAGAATCAAAAGTTTAGATTTGTTTTCCTTCAAAAACAAAAGTATTGATTTATCAATTTTATTTGTCTATTGAAAAACTATATATATTCAAAAATACAACATTTCATAATCAAAATTTTGTTCTTAAAAACAAAATCTTGAAGAGTGAAATATCATCTCTACATCCATCATCGAAACAATAACTTTCTGAGATATCATTGTCAAGGTATACAGGAAGATGGAGACAAGAAAAAAATCTTAAATTTGAAATTACATTTGCCTCATTGTGCATTACTTAACTTTTATTATCTTTACAATTACCATATTTGCTTGTTAAATAACAAGGATGGAGCAAATACGTGGAGAGTTACAGTTTAATAGTAAACAGAATTTTATTTATCTTCTGAATTTTCTATAACCTTTGCAGACTCGTTTAATTGCTTTATATAATTGGTTTTAGTGGGCTCAAATGAACAGATCTTAAACAACTAAACGGCTTTTTTTCTTTTTATTTTATTTTATTTTTTTTTTTGCATAACAAATTTTGTTGAATCATACCTGGAATCTTGTTACAGAAGCTAGTAACAATCTACACAAGTATTTTCAGTTTAGTTATATGCTCTTATTTTGGGTTTGAGCACCAAGACCAAAGGAAATAATCTAAACTTGAGAAGAAATTTTAGTGAACAAGCAAGAACTATTTTCAATCAAATTGAGATGTAAACTGTCACACAACAAGACTAGTGTTAGAGCTCCCTTTTAACAAGCCACAATTTTCAGCAGCAATCATAAATCAAGGAAAAAGGCAGTAAAATAAAAGCTTCCACTTTTGTATCTGATTTTACTGTACCCATGACCAAATCCTCAGCATGAGAGCATAACAGCATAGTTCAAATTTGACAACCTTAAGCAGAACACGCAGCTAATAGCTACCTCAATTGAATATTTGACTTATTGATTAGAAAAGTTTACCTGAAGAAGATACCCATGCAGCCAATCAAGTGTTTGAGGAAATGTTGTTGCTGATATATTGGCAACAGTCAGACCCTGTTCCAACAACATCAAATAATGGTTTTCAGGAAACTGCAAATAATAAGAATTACCTTTATTTCTTTCAAACAACTAGTTTAAAGATTTGGAAATTTGGATTGCACTTGACGGGTATAGTTAAAGTAAATCCTCAATTATAACATACAGAAGCATAAACAAATGGCAACAAACTTTTGAGAATCAAGTAAATTATAATCTTTCCTTTGAGAAATACAGATACTCTTAGCAACTCTATTTTAATGTCATAGCATAGTTTGATCTAACCATAGATTTGGATTCTCTAAACTCTAAAACAAGAGAGGCCAACACTATTTGCATGATGCAGATTCATGAGCCTTATCAATCCCTTCAATTTAGATCATCTATTATACTAGCTGTTCATCCCAAATCAAAAAGCGGACACCCTAGGTATTATGACAGAGAAGAAACTCTAAGCATAATTTTATTGAGAAAATTAGTTTTCTGTTTATTAAGATCTCTCTTAATAAACAAAGGCACAAATTTTTTGCTAAGGCAACTAAAGGACATAATTTTGATTTCACGCTATTTAGTGGAAAAATCTGACAAAAATGAGCAAACCTGCGACTTGAAAGAGCAAAGATAGTCCTGAATGGTTTTCAGATTAGTAATCTGCCTAACTTTATCCTGAAAAATAGAGAGAATGGTCATAATCACCAAAAAGAAAGAAAAATAATAAATAGTTATCTTTGAAGTAATGGGTAAACAATACACCTATATATGGGGAAAATGTAGAATACAGAGCAACTTGTTTAAGACATAATCATTCTTCATGGTTGACCAAATCAACACAAAAAGCTCACATGCACAACAGATTACTTTCTCATTTTGACTCCTGTAGTTCCAATGATTTCATTGTACTTTGTAATAACAAATGAAACTTGCCACATAATGCCCAATGTAAAACTTCAATAAAATTAGAACAATTTCTTATCAGTCTTTAGTACCTGGGCTGGGCCACTATCTGCACGAGTTACAATCCACTCCTCTAGCAATGCCTACAAATCGAAGGGAGAGATTGAAAAAGCAAATACTACATACAAAATTCAGAAAACAGATAATACTAGGTGGCAAACATAAGGAATTACTACTATGGAAAGCAATTGCATCAAAATCATCATAGGGTCTCAAGTAACTTTAGACTGAGTAAGTCAGAGACTAAGAGTACAAAACCTTGTGATCAAATTCAGCCATCTTCAGAACAATAGGTGTAATAATTGGTTCAGAGCCTGATTTTTCTTTCCTAACAGAAGTATTAATTGCTATCCTAGCATCCATACCATTTTCACCTGCAGGAACAAAATACCAGTAACAAAAACCAACAACTAAAAGTTACGATTTGCATTCTCACATTGAATTCATGTGACAAACACATGTCCTCATAAGAGACTAAATGGAATAAAGAATTTATTATCCTCATCAGACAAGAGCTACCTTTATTATCAGAAACACCTTTCCCGTTGTCGACTGATTCCTGCGAATCAGGTATTTGATCCGGCTTTTCAACACATTTTCCATCCTCCAAAGTCACATTCCCAAGAGCAGAGTTGATGGTTTCAGAATGACCTTGACTCACAGTGAGAGGATTGTTTTCCATTTGTCTTGCAGGATCATCATCTTTCACGGAAGCAGGACTTGCTCCCATGGCTTTAGGCGACTTGTTTTCTTCATCCATCAAATAAATGCTCGGATCCAAATGTATCCCCTGCCACATTGTGAATCAAAGATATCAAACAAAACAGTGCAGAAACATTATTATGCTTAACAAAGCCTGATATCTGTTTACCTCAATTATAATTGGCTTTCCGTCTTTCATTGCTTTTTTCATATCACCAGCCAAACCTAGGTAGGAAACAATATATGAAAAAATCAAACATCAATATGACTGCAGTAAAGCACACTACTGATAGTTAGAGCTGAGAAAATCTCTGACAAGCAGACTCACCTTTATGAACAATTCTGCATTCTCTACAAAATTCAGTAATTAACTCTTCAGAAGACTGGAAATCTCGGGCCCATACAGGAGTGGATGCTAATGGTGCGCTGTATTAGACATTATAACATAAGCATTTTAATGAGATACTTCAAAACAAATTGCTAAGCATCTCATAAAATGAGTAATCACTTTAAAAATGAGATATGCATCGTGATTATGAGTAGGAAATACTAGAATCAAGTAGCATAATCAATGTATGGATGATAAGTAAGGGAGTAGGGTAGGATTAAGACCATTTAGTACTTCTCCAATCATGCTTTTCTGCCCAATAGAATCCTTAATAACACAATAACATCTTCAGTTTTACATTTCTTCTATCAACATTCTGATATTCTAAGCATCTCTTGGCAAAACTTTTCCACATGCTCCATGCAAACAACTTACAATGGGGTAAAAATGCATAGAATAAATATAGAAAAGTAATCAATAGGTCCAAGGCATACTCTGTTGAAGTTCGTAGCAATTCGTAGACCATATCTGTCTGTACTACAGAAACACACGACAAGGCATCAGTACGCAACCCAAATGAATCGTATATCAAACAAATTAAGTTCTTTAGAACTAGGTAAAGAGCAAAACCTGCAAGACATTAGGCAAATTCAGCCTTTGTGCAAGTTGGGTAGCTATCGTAGACTTCCCAACACAAGCAGTACCACAAACAAGAATTACCAAAGGCACTCTCTGATGGTGAAATCTAAAAGAACATGGTGATGAGATTAAATTCCTGTCTCACATTTTATAAGAAAGCACAATAAGGAATGAACTATTTCTTAGCAGCCACTTATCAATTTGGCATTGCAAGTTATGTACCAATTAATTATTAACATGGGAAAAAGAAGCAAGAAGGGTGGTTTCTCTGAAAAAGCTAAGTTACCTTGTCATCATCTTGTAACGATTTATGTACTCATCCCCATATCCTCGCCGCTCCATAAGCTGCACATATAATTATTAAGAAGGAATTATAAAACGAAATTTCAGAAACATGCTTAAATGGAAAATGGCTGGCAAGTGTTCAGCATATAAGATTTGTACAAAATCGTTCAAGAAATCAAAGTCAACATACCTTAAACAGGTTAGCTTCTAGATCCGACTGAGAGCTGGATAAATATTATAAGAACCTATTATTACTTGAAAGGGGAAAAAAAAAACCTTAATATAAAAATTAAAAATCAGGTAGAATGGCATACACGTCTAGAAGGCTATTATCTATGAGCAGCTTCTTGAGTTCAAGAGAGATTTTAATCGCTACATGATTTGGAATCTGAAATCACCAATGCACAAAAAAGACACTGAACTCATTAATAACTCTCGCATTTCAACGCCTCCAACAAAAACAGATAGACAGAAACCTCAAAATGCCATTAACAAAACTGAACTAAGTAATATTTAAACTAAAGAAGAGAAACATGTAAGAGAAATGTGATAGCATTTGAAAACCTTAGTGACAGTTAACATTCTGCTTAGCAAAAATCTGGAGAGAACGTAGTAATGATCGGCGTTATCACCAAGCCACACCTTTACCTGTAAAATGAAATATCAATGAACAAAACTTAAGGCTATGTATAATAGGGGAAAGAGGGATAGACATGACCTTGACAAAATCATATTTGGAGGAATTATTGCGGCCGGAGAAACTAACGGTGCGGAAAGGAGGATTATTGGCCTGATCGGAATCTTCGTCTCCAGTGATGTAATTTTTGTGGGTTTTAGGGTTTGACGAGGACCCTGCTCCAACTTCATCTTCATTTCTTATCTTCATTTGTTCTCGCACTCTTCTTGGTTCACCCTGAATTTTCGCTGCTATTCTGTTTTAAATATCAGCACTCTCTCGTAGAGGAGCTAATCGTCAAGGGGCTGTAAACCAGCAAGTCTAGTTGGTCGGCTGGTTTCACCCTGAACATTTACTTATTTTTATAAAATTTTTAAATAAGAAAAATAAACAAATTATGTTATCCATATATAGTTAGATAAAATTATTTTTACAAAATTTTAAATTAAAAAAAGAAAGAAATTATTATGAATAGTTGGATAAAATTATTTTTTAAGCGTTAAATGTGAAATTTTGAAATAGAAATATTGATTTAGTATATATTTTAGGCAAAACTAAAATTCAACAAAACGTTAACGAATTTGAAATTCTGACTCATTTAATTATAGAGCTGGTGCATTTAATTTTTAAATAAAAAACGGAACGTCAAATAGCTTACGAATGGTTTAACTCATTTATAGTTCTATCTTCTCACATTTATCTCTCTCTCCCGATATGTAAATGTTTTTTTTTTTTTTATGTACACATGAATCAAAATGCAGTCTTAGTGAATAAAATTCATACAACTTTTCTTTTAACAAGTCGGTCAATGTAATGACACGAGTTGAAGTAAGGAAGAGTAAACATCGTTTTGAAGTGATTTACCAAACCCAAACAGCAATGGGTATAGTAATAATGATTTACCGGGATTATTAGTTTTAAAAATTGAAGAAAAATTTATTACGAAATTACCGAAAAAATTAACAAACTCACCCAACACTATGTGATTTTGAGTTAGCATACATATTTGTAAACCTAAACTTCTACATTCTTCTCTTCCATTCAACCGCAGCATCTCCAAAACAAGAGAAGAATATCTCTTCTTTCGTTGTTTCAGTTTCAAGGTCTTTTGGAAGTTCTAGATATACTTCAACGGTATTTTGCTAGCTTCCAATCCAACATGGTAACACTTATATGTTAGTAACTTAGTAATTAGTTTTCCCATGAACTACAAATTTGTACTATAATGAATGAATTAAGAATGAAATTTCGAACTAATTTAAAGAATTGTTTTTTTTTTAATTTGCTTAATTAACTACTAGCTTTTGCTTATTTTTTATAAGTTATGCTTTCGGTAATTGGTGATTGATAATTAGTAATAGTTTCAAAAATTTTTAATTAACAATGAGAAAAATAAAATAAAAAAATTATAAAAAATATTAAATTCTAGTCTATCTGTGCCAATTACAAACGAACCTTCCAATCTTATTTTATTCTTTTTTAAAATAAAAAATAGTAACTTTCTATCAAAGATGAAAGTAGAGAAGAGTAGTACAGACAGCCAAACTCCCAACCTAGCATCTGAATGTGCACAAACAGCTAGAAATATATTTATTTCTTTTTATTTTTTTAATGTTTGCTACCTAATTATAAACTTTGGAGCATGGCCACCGTCAATTTTTGGTAAATAAATTTATTTATTTCTATTTCCTTTCGGTTGTCGCTATTTTTAATCACTGTTATTGAAAAATAAATTTATTTATTTTATTTTCTTTCAATTTCGACCACCTCACCAAAAAATATATATACTTTTATTTTCTTCTATTGTTAGACTGTTAGTCAGAATTCGCTATTTTTTTTCGCTGTCAGCCGCTACTCACCAGTAAATAAATTATATTATTTATTTATTAGCAAAACAAAAAAATAAAATAAAATAAGAACTTTGCTAGATCTAGGGTTTTATTAGCGAAATATTGTTATAATTAAGCATAAAGAAAAAAACAAAAAAGTAACCTAACAATAAAAAGAAAAAAGGGATTGATAAATGCATGGAGGGGTGATAATTAGCAACAAACGATTTTAAAATCAAACCATCTTCTTTATTATTAATTTTTTTTTATTATTTAAATTTCTAAAATTGTAAGCGTAGATCTGTTGCATAAAACATATACACAGCTCCTCCTTCATGCAAATCCATTCATCATCGTCGAGCTTCACGTAGTCTACTGTTGAAGCAGAGATCATAATAATAATCGTCGTGGATGATTGCCGGAAATTATCGGAAGTGAAATTTGAAATCATCAATTTTTTTTTTTTTAAGATGAAAAAAGAGAGGAGAGCAGATGTGAAGGAGAAAAGGCCATGCATGTTTTTAGAGGAGTACCGTCGATATTCAGATTTAATTTGTGCTATTTTTTTGAGATAAATATATTGGTATTTTTTAAAAGTGAAACTTTAATTTTTGCTATTTTCCAAGTTTATCGTTTTCAATAACGGTAAATTACTGCGGACTTGAATTCCATAATGTGTTTTATTATTACGGAGTACAATATAAGTTGTAAGAGGTGCAAACTCAAATACAAATTAAAATATTCTTTAAAAAAAATACAAATTAAAATATTCCAAATTTACATTTCAGTATGTCAAATTTAATTATGATAATTTTTCACATTTCGCAACTGGAAAACTAATTTTGTATCGAAATAAAATTCATATAATTTTTTTAACGTGAAATAAAAAAATTATATATGTAAAAATTAAAATAAACAACACTAAATTAACTTCTATTAACTTAATAGAGTCAAAATGATAAATTAAATTTATTTATAAATTATATCTGATAAGGTGATTTTAATAAAAATTTACATATTAGGGTTTTAGTAGCACAATTTTATTTCAGGTACCCTATATAAAATGAAATACAAAAGTTATATTTTAATATATTTGCCACTAAAGATGCATCAGTTTGAAATTTTTATGTTCCAACTTAGTTTAGAAGTTAGATGTGGCGGAGTGATATCGTTGATAACAAACAAAAACAGTTTGAATTAAATAGATAAAATGGAGCAGAAACAAATAATCTTAATCTCAGTTATTAAGAGATTTCTGTTACAAATTTTGCTGTATAAATATATAATCAAACAGAAAGAAAAATCATCAAGCAATACAAATTGTTTTCAGTAAACATAAAATTCATGTTTAACATGGTATCAGAGCCAGGTTGATTCATAATTCACTGTGATCGATTCTATGCTTCATCATATACCAAAAACGAGTGATCAAGAGGAGTCTTGTTCAACAGGAGCAATTGAAACATCCAGAATGGATGCCTCTGCTACTCAACTGCTGCAGATCATCCAAAATCTCAATGCTAAATCAAGCTCAACAGAATCTAGCAATTTGACTGTGAATCTCACATTTAAACGAAATGAATTTAATTACACCATCTGGTCACGCCTCATGGAGATAGCCATCAGTGGTAGAGGGAAGCTCAACCATATACTAAGAGCTCCACCTTTACCCTCAGGAGACTAAACCTACATAAAATGGAAACAATCAGATTTGATTGTTTTCGAATGGATAATAGAAAATATGGAAGCAGAGTTAGCTGTACAGTATGTTCAATATTCAATAGCTAAAGAATTATGGGATAGTCTGGCCACAACTTTCCAAACTGTATGTGATGTAACACCTCTAATTGTACTCTTATGTCATAAAACATGTCATTTTATTATTTATAACATGTTGCTATCTCTATTTTTTAACCTGATAACGTCTTTAACATACTCATATCATACATAGTCATGTCATTCATAACATACATATAATGATACTTGTTCTCTTTTACCTTTACTTTCTGGTTAATCATGTCTTTCTCTGCACTATAAAGCATACTCAAACATAAACATACTTCACATATATCAAAACATGAATACAACCAACTGTTTATCCAAATGGCCATATAAACATAACAACATATATTTACATGCCAAAAACATATAATTATGCTTACATCACAAAGCATAAACAAAAACTATGTGCAACATGTACAAATGACGTGTGAGAGGGAGAGAGGCCTAGGTTTCAGTTGTACCGACCTAAGCATAGATGAGTGAAGCATCAGTACTTCACTCGGACTGCTGACCTGACACATATATTGTGATTTGTTGAGTCGCATACTCAGCAAGTGTAAACCACATTTATATAAAGCCAACATATAAGGCAATTTATTCAAAGCATAACAAATAGCAGTGAATCCAAGTCATATTCATAATATTCAATCATCTCTATAGCATGGTATGCAAAATGACATGTCTTTCTATTCTTTAGTTGTGATTTATCGACCAAGTGTTGCCCCGGGAATTTCACCGCAAAAGATTCTCTGACTGGATCCAATGAACATGTAAGACCTGGAAACCGTCGGTCATAGGGATCCGAAGATCAACCTTTCTCTATAAGATCCGAAGATCATTCTGCAGCATATAAGACCTGTAGGTCTTTCTATATCATATAGACCCGTAGGCCTCTCTGTAGAAACTGTAGGTTTCTTCTGGTAAAATTTGCAAACACTGGCTACGATAATTACAACGCTTGTAGTTAAGTCCTATGGAAATGCATTTATGCAATATACATTTCATAACAATATCTCTCATATAAACATGTGACCGGGCTTCAGTACCAGTTAAAGCAGCATATAGATATTCATAATCAGATCAAATAACTCAACTGGTCGGATTTCAGTACCGACTCAGGAACCACAAATAATACAATTCATATATCAAATATCTCTGGTTGACCGGGCTTCATTACCGGTCTAAACAGTTCAATAAAACTATAACATCTCATTTTCATATATCACAGTTGACCGGACTTCATTACCGGTCCAAACAATTCAATATAGCATATTTAGCAATATCACATAGCCATCTCTGTATATGTAAGTAAGTGGATCTGCAGTGAGCTCGGTTGGGCCTCGGGTTGCTTACCCCGTGCCGCTCGCGAACTCGACGCTCCTATAATGCATAACATAGCAATCATGTTTAACAAATCAATTTAGGAACCCATATATGCTATGATGCATGCTTTAATATTTAATTCTCTGATTTAATTGAGTTTTCATTTCAATCCGTATAATTTTTCTATAATTTAAAACTCATCTCTAAAAATCTCTGCTTTAAAATTATTTAATATCATATTAAAAATAATTAACAATCTCTATTTATCATATAATAATTATAATTAATCATAATTATAATTATTAAAACCATTTATAAACTTTAAAGAAACTCTTCAATACTTTAAAATTAATTCATAAATAAAAATCTCTAATAAAACATCTAATCTAATTTTCAGGCTTAAAACGACCTTAAAATTAATTTCTGACGTCAAAAAAGGATTCAAGACGTCAAAATTAGGTTGGAAGGGTCAAAATATAATTTATAAAAGTCTCTAGGTCAAAAATATAAACATTTAAAAGTTCAGGGACCAATCTATAATTAAAAATATTTGCAAAATTGCCCAGAAGGGCTAAAATGCACACGGAAATAAGGTTCAGGGGCCAAAATGGAATTTATACTGAAATCAGGTGCCAGGTGCGTAATCTGGCCCAAAATGCAAGTCTTCTATGCGTTTTGGCCGCTGGAAGTAACTCTCAAAACGCAGCCTTGCTGCGCGTTTTAGGCGCGCCTCAGAGGGTCAAAACGACACCCTCCTCTGTCGTTTTGATCTTCTTCTACCTCTCTCCTTCTATTTTCTAGCTGAAAACCTTAGCTTCCAAGCCAACTTCCAAGCAACCGTACGTCCATCTCCGGTGGCTTTTCGGTGAGCTACGACCATCATTCTCTTCCTTTACACACCCTCTAGCTAACCATCGGAGCCAAATATCCTAGAAGCCCTCTAGAAAAAAAAATGAGTCCTCAAAGTTGACTCCTCACTCTATTTTTCACTCAATTTCAGAATCTGCCTATTTTTTTCCAACTTTCGACGATCGTTACGACCACCTTCAACGGCCTTCCGGTGATCTAAGACTACCAATCTCTTCTCCTATATACCTTCTATCAATCCATCGAAGCCAAACTCTCCCATGCACTCTAGATTAAAAGATACAAGCTCACAAAGTTAGTATCCTAAAATTGTCAAAACCCAGAATTTTCCTACCCAGTATTTTGTTTTTCTTCTCCTTCACTTTCCAACCTCTCTCTTCACTACCTATCCTTTCTACTCACTTCATAAACATCCTAGAAGCACAATAAAAGTATTGGATGGAAGGTTTTACCTCAATTCTCTCTTTCTTTCTTTCTTTCTTTTCTTTCTCTCTTTCTTTTTTTCCCGTTTTCTCTTTCTTTTTCCCTTCACTCCAGACCGATTCCCAACTCTTGCACCTCTCCACTACTTCCAGCAACACTCCAGCAGCATACCAAGGACAGCAGCTACTTCTAATTGTATAAATAATTCTATTTCTCTTTAGGCCAAAAACTTAATACTTAAGTTAGCATTTTTCCACCACCTTACATCTCTTTCCTCAATTTCTAGCCTCTAAATCAATCCCAACACCAGTTTCAAAATGTTTTTAGTGTCAAAATAATACATATAACACGTGTCTGAAGTTTCATAAAAATCGGAATCCGAAAATTTGTCGCGGTTCGATCAGTGCCCTAAACAGAGTCCGAAACCTCGACGATTTTCACGGAACCGAAACCGTCGATGTCGTTGTGAAATTATGGTCCCAAAACTCTTTAAATCGTATTTATAAACATATGAAAACATATCCAAATCATTTACATTAAAATATTGCGCGTTTTCGACATTTTTCGGTCGCGCGAGCCAGAAACCCTAATTGGCTTCGTTTATGTCTTTCGATGGTAAATGAAATTAAAACATATTTTGTTTAAAATCTCTAATTCATATATTACCATTTCCAAATCATATAATTCATGTCATGTGTTATTTCATATCAAACGATAATGCATTTTAATTAAAAATGCACAAAATGCATGTAATGACGTCGAAATGACGTAGGGTTTAGGTATGGGGTGTCACAACTCTCCCCTCCTTACGAATTTTGCCCTTAAAATTCCATACTTGTACTCTAAAACAACTGCGGATACTTCTACCGCATCCGAGCCTCTGTTTCCTAAGTGGCTTCACCCTAGGAATGATGCTAAAAGCACTTTAACCATCGGAATATCCTTATTCCGAAGCTGTATAACCCCAAATTCCAGGATTTCCACTGGTTCCTTTGTATAGCTCAAGTTCTCTACCACTTCAAATGTTTGATCGTTAATCACGTGAGTAGGATCTGATCTGTATCTCCTGAGCATACTCACATGAAAAACGTTGTGAATTTGTGTCAAATCCGTCGATAAGGCCAATCTGTAAGCTAAAGGACCAACTCTCTCTGTAATCTCATATGGACCAATGTACCGAGGTCTCAATTTCCCTTTCTGCCCAAATCTGATAATGCCTTTCCAAGGCGAAACACGTAGAAAAACTCTGTCCCCAACACTATACTTCATCCCTCTGCGATGTTGATCCGAATAACTTTTCTGTCTATCTTGCGCTGCCTTTAACTTTGACTTTACCACACTGACTTTATCAACTATTTCCTATACCAACTCTAGAACCTCTAACGTTCTCAGCCACTCTTCGTCCCAACAAATAGGACTTCTGCACTTCATGCCATAAAGTGCCTCATAAGGAGCCATATCGATGCTGCTATGAAACTGGTTGTTGTAGGAAAATTCTATCAAACTGATGTAATTGTCCCAAGAACCTTGGAACTCCAATGCACAAGCCCGCAACATATCTTTGAGGGTCTGTAAGGTTCTCTCTGACTGCCCGTCTATCTGAGGATGAAAGGCAGTACTAAAGTGCAACTTTGTGCCCAAAACTGCCTGTAAACTCTGCCAAAACCTTGAAATAAACCGTGAATCTCTGTCAGATACAATGATATAGGCATTCCATGTAGTCTAACTACCTCGTTAACATACTCTGTATCCAACTGATCTAACGAAATACCCCACCGGATCGGAATAAAATGTGCTGACTTCGTAAGTCGATCCACTATTACCCAAATAACGTCGTGCTTTCGTTGGGTTGCAGGCAAAGCTGTGACAAAATCCATGGTAATTCTCTCCCATTTCATATAGGTATAGGTAAAGGTTGTAGTTTACCTGCGGGAGCCTGATGCTCAGCCTTAATCTGCTGGCAAATCAAACACTTGGCTACAAATTCAGCCACATCTCTCTTCATTCTGGGCCACCAGTAATGAGTCTTTATCGATTAATACATCTTCGTCGCACCTAGATGGATAGTATAAAGTGTGTTGTGTGCTTCATCCAGTATCTCATTCCGTAACCTATCCACATCTGGAACACAAATTCTGTGGTTCGACATTAACGTACCACCATCCAAGGTAAAAGTAGTTACCTCGCGCAGTTTCACTCTGTCAATGAGGCTCAATAACTGTGGATCTTTGAACTGACTCTACTGTATCTTCTCTTTCAATACCGGTCTCACTTTCCATGTTGCTAACAAAACACTCTCGGAGTTCTCATCCAGGCCTATATTCAACTTCTTTAATTTATTCACAAGTGATAAGGAAGATACCTGTGAATAAGTCGAAGTACCATCACCCTTCTGGCTAAGGGCATCAGCTACAACATTGGCTTTACCTAGATGATTGTTGACGCTTAATTTTTGTCCCAAAAAGTACCGATGATGATAAAAATGCCAACAGCTCGATGAAATATCCAGAAGTTCCAAAAACAGCTTCTGTTCGTTCAATTTCCGGAGTAGTTTAAGTTTTTCTCCCTCCTCAAATTGTTTTAGTGATTTTAAACCAAGTCCGAGAAATTCCTTTTTCTTCAAAAATATATTTGGGTCTTATATTTTAATT
>CANUEY010196739.1:0-42365 GCA_948099555.1 Croton setiger
TTAATGCCTCCCTTTGCTCTTTTTTTTTTTTCTTCCCCCCCCCCCCCCCCCCCCCCATATTGTTTGATATTAACATTTATTTACAGCATATTGTTTGATATTAACATTTATTTTCATTTTAAATGTCATTCTAAAATTAATATATTTTGGATATCAACCGACAATTTTTTTTTTACATACAATTGAAATTCATTATCCTTTGATATTTCATTTAATATTATCTCACTAAAATGAAAATTATTATTAAAAAAAACACAATTATCTCAAGTTACTTATTTAGCTCGATAAATAAGCTAAATATTGGTTTAATTTAAAACTATACAAGCTAAATTTAAGCTACACAATGGTAGTTTTATCTTGTTCTATATTGATTTGAAAATTAATCGAACCAAATTTGAAGTTAATAATATTTGATTAGAATCATCATAATTGTAGTGATCGCTGTAAAAGAAAGCTGAAATAAATATATTTTTTTTAATTAACTATGAAGTGTTCTAGAAGAAACTCAATTATAGACGATATCTTTAAATCATAATCACATTCAAACTAATTTTCATTCAAATAAGTTTATTTCGAAAACAAAACTCTAACATTAAGATTTAAACGAGAGTTTTAATCTACAACCACACTTAAAAGATAAAATAATTTTATCAATAGAGTTTACCGAATAAACATTCCAATTTGTGGACGAAATGAATATTGTGAAGTTTTTCACCGACACTGTGTGAAGATATATATACTAATAATATAAGGTTGTTTGTTTCCCAAGAAGAAAAGGATGACGCAATTATTATTATTTTTCCTATGGACTCAAATGAGCTCTTGTTGCCAATGGTTGGTTGCGCACCGACATATGATGAAAGAACCACACGTTTCCGAAACGGTGTCGTTTTAATTGAAAGTTGGATAATCAAATCATATTGTTTTTCATTTACAATCAATTTATAAAATCAACTTTATTTAATCAATATTCTGTTGATTAAATTAAGTTTAATATTATTCCAAATTTCCAATGAGCATATGTTTCTAAATATTTATTAGTTGGCTAACTCTTATCGTAAGAGATATTAATATATACAAATCTCAGATGGTTATTCAGTATTTCGAAGCCTGAATCATTCAATTTCATAGAAATATAGGATAAATATGCAAAAATGCCACAATTTGAAGGACCCCAATGGCAGATCTTCTTTAGAAAGAAGTGCTATGCAAATTTACTTACAAATTTCCCCAAAATAAAGAAGACTGAGTTATACCTTATGTAAAAAGGAAACTAAGTCTTAGAAGGTAGATAATATAGAAGAATAAGAAATAAAAGAATTGAGATTGTAATTGTTCCTAAATTCCTAACAATATTATACTCTAACTTACATATATTCAAACTTATATAAAAAATTCTCAATTTTATTATTATCTTCTCATTTTCAATAATATTATAGTAATCAAATCAAATTTTTCCAAATACAATACTCACTCTGTTTCAAAATATAAAAAAAATTTAAAATTGCTTTCATTTATAATAATTTTTATTTACATTGATTATTATTTATGAAGGGTGATTATTTAAAAAATAGTACTTAATACTAGTACAAATGTTAAAATAGACGAGGAAGAAATATCTTATGAATTAATTGATCAATTTATCAAATTTAGAAAAAAAAAAATTGAAAAAGGTAAATTTGGTATGTCATATAAATTTAAGTACCAAATTAAAACTTTTTTCCATTAATAAATTATTCGTGAATTCCCTTTTCCACCTTCCCGCGCTATTTCATGACTGGTTAGAAGCTTTTAAAATCTAAACTAAAACCATCGAATTCAAATGAAATCGATGCGTTGATGAAGAGATTAAGAACAGCCCAAATTCATTTTTCTCAAATCAAATTTCTAATCTCTCAAAATTATTTCGATCAAGCTCTCAAACTCTCGATTTCTTTCTCTCCTCTCGTCACTGATCAGATCTACGCTCTCTTCATTAAATCAGGAATCTTCCTTAACCCTTATCTTTCAACTACTCTCATTTCCCGTCTCTGCAAAATCAATGATCTTTCTCGAGCTTTTAATTTTTTTTTGGACACCCAGAACCCGGATATTATAACCTATAACGCTCTCATTTCTGGTTTTGCCAGGTGTAGCCAGCCTCAGATTGGTACTGTTTTTCAGCTATTTAATGAGTTGAGGCATCTGGGTTTGGTCCCTGATGTTTTTACTTTGAGTTCTTTGATCAAAGGGTGCGAGAGTTTCAGAGAAAATTGGATTGCTCATGGTATTTGTGTTAGGCTGGGTTTTGAGCCTAGAGAGTTTATTGTTAGTGGTTTAATTGAGAATTATGCAAAAAATGGGGATGTTGTGTCAGCTGAGAAGTGTTTTCTGGAGTGTGTTGGTTTGGATAATGTGGTTCACACGGCCATGGTTTGTGGGTATGTCTGGAATGGAGAATTTGAGAAGGGAAAAGAGGTTTTTGTGGAAATGATGGGTTTAGGATTGGAATTGAATGAGTTTAGCTTTACTGGAGTAATTGGTGCTATATTTGATGTTAGAGAGGGGGAACAGATTCATGGATTTTCTGTTAAAATGGGTTTGTATGGTTATTCAATGTATTTGAGTAATGCTTTGATGAGCATGTACTCGAGGTGCGGAAGCAAAGTTGATGCTCTTAAGATGTTTGATGAAATACCTGAGCCAGATGTTGTATCTTGGACTGAAAGGATAGGAGCTGCTATTGACGGCGAGGAAGCACTGGAATGTTTTAGAAGTTTGCATTCTTTAGATTTTGATATTAATGAATATACTTTGATCAATGTTTTGTCTGCTATTGGAGGAGAAAAGTTCTTGAAAGTAGGGAAGCAACTGCAAGCACTTTGTCATAAGACAGGGTTTTTACAGGTAGTTTCTGTTGGCAATGCATTGGTATCTATGTATGGAAAGTGTGGTCAAACACATGATGCTGAGCGCATTTTTGATAATATGATTTCTCGAGATTCTGTTTCTTGGAATTCTCTGATTGCTGCTTTTTCTGAGAATGGATTTGTTTGTGAGGCTTTAGAGGTGTTCTGTCAAATGCGTGATCTTGCCTTACAGCCTACTATATATACTCTTGATAGCATCCTCGAAACAGTTTCCAACTTGAATTGTGTATGGAAGGGAAGGCAAATTCATTGTCATGCGATTAAATGTGGATTCCTTTCGGACGATTCCATAGTTTCTAGTTTGATAATAATGTATGGGAGAAGCAATTGGCTGGACGAATCAAAAAGGTTATTTGCTGAAATTAATGTGGTCAACTTGGTACATACTAATGCAATGATGACAAATTTGGTTCACACTGGGTCTTATGCTGATGCTTTGCAGTTCTTTCGAGACATATGGAAATCATGTCTCGAAATGGATGAAAAAACTTTCAGTATCGTCCTTAAAGCTTGTGGTTCTATGACAGATATGGAGCAAGGGGGAGCAATTCATTCTTTACTACTGAAATCTGGATTTTGTGAGGATAGATATGTTGAAAGTGCTCTAATTGACATTTATTGTAAATGCGGAAGCATAGGAGATGCAGAGAAAGTATTGAGCAGTATATCTACAGACAATTTGGCTGCTTGGAATGCCATGATGATGGGTTACGCTCAACATGGTTGTTGTCAAGAAGTTTTCAAGATGTTTGATGACATGCTCGAATTTGGAGTGGAACCTGATGAGATAACTTATCTCAGTATTCTGATTTCATGCTGCCATGGTGGGCTAGTGAAACAAGCCAATTACTACTTAAAATCTATGTTTGAACTTCATCGAATTATGCCATGCTTAGAGCATTATGCCTGCATAGTTGATCTGCTTGGTCGAGTGGGACTCCTTGAAGAAGCAAAGAAGATGATAGATCATATGCCCTTTCAACCTGATATTCATTTATGGCAAATTCTTCTTTCAGCATGCAATATCCACAGACATGTTGAGTTGGGTAGAGTTGCAGCTGGGAAACTTCTCGAGCTACAACCTAAAAATGAATCTGCTTATATTCTTCTATCAAATCTGTACGCTTCGGCTGGCATGTGGGATGTTATTGGAAAATTGAGAAAAGAGATGAAAGAAAAAATGTTACACAAAGAACCTGGTTCTAGCTGGATTCAAGTAGGAGGAACAATCCATAACTTTTTTGCTAGTGACATCTCACATCCTCAAAATAAAGAAATTTACATGGAGTTGGTAAGGCTATATTGTCAAATGTTAGCTTTCTGGGAACTAGAAAAAGATGGCAGTCGTCTATGGATATATACATTCTGAAATATAGGAGTTTATCATTTATTTCTGTAAAAACCAACAGATGTCTAGCCGTTTGTTTATTTCAAATGTCTTCACTTCTCTGTTCAGGTTTGTTATAATCCATTCGTTTATTTATTTGTTTATTTCACTACTGTCAAACTATTTAATTATCACCTTCAAGAATCACCATTGACAGGTGGGGTTTGGTTGGGCGATCTGTTCTTTTATTAATGCTACACTGGTTGAGTATACATCTAGTGAGATAAAGCCTTTTGTTAATTCAATTAGAAAATATTTTATGTGAATACGAGCTTAAAAGTGCCAAATGCCCTGTGCCTGTATGAATATAAGCTCATGTTTGTGCTTCTGCAATTAACTTTCTTCTGTCACTGATGCTACTAATAAACATTATCTCGATGAAGTGGATAATTGTGGAATTCATGTATGTAGGAGTAACATGATAATATGTTATGAATTTTCTGAATTTCACTTTTGACAGATAACTAATATCTCCAAAAATAGATATATTCAAGTTGATTTTTGAAACAAAAACCAATAGGGAAAAAAAACTAAAAACAATAAGTATCATACAATGTCCATTACTACATCAATAACTTCTAACATTACGATCTGTCTCTCAGATAGCTCTTACTGAGGGAATGATGATGATGATGTGAAGAGGCCCTAGATAGAACAGAAACCATGGAGTGAAAAGCATTTGCTGCTATTTTCGCTTTTATCTGCCCTCGCTTTGGAAGGGGCCGTGCATGTCTAAATTTTTTGCTTAATGCAGGGGCTGGAGCAGGAGCAGGAATAGGAATATCTCTGACCTTGTTGTTCATGATGACAAATAAAGGTAAGCTTTTTGCTTTACTTTCTTTCTTCAAGGATTGTCTGGTTTGAGAATTGTGGATATGTGATTGAATTGCTGCAATGACAAGTTTATATAGTGAAGCAATAACTTATTATGATTAATCTAGGCAATGTGAATTAAAAAGGATTTCTGAAGGTGAGCAGTTGGGGAGCATGCCAGCGAATTTATCCGGCTGGACAAGATTCTTTTTAGCTCAACTTGAGACAAGTTGAATTCATAGCATGATTTGGTGAGTGATTGACTGAATAATTAAAATTAAAAAATGATCAATCATGCATTATTTAACATGATGCATTTTGATTCTATCAGACCGTGCGCACACGTGCGGCATCAATATTTATCTTTCTGAAATCTTGCATTGGTTTATAGGATTATTTTAGTAGAGCATAATGGATGAGGACAATTACATTCAACAGGAAATGAAGATTTGGTGGTCCATTTCTGTTGTTTTGGGATGATAAATTTGTTTAACTCTTTTAAAAATGGGTATTTTTCCAGGTGCAAGGAAACAAATTTAACTTTATTTATAATTTTCCATATTTTCAGGGAGACCTCGGTACTGCCAGATTTGTCATATTGCCACCCACGGGTCAGGCCGTTTGCTTCTGAAATCTATATTGTATCTTTGCCCTGTCAAGTTGATATTGATTCACATGTTCACTCTCTATACTAATAACAATTTTAAGTATCACCACTATTCTTCCACTACATAGAAAATTCCAATTTGTGTTTTGAAACCTGGGTCTGAAGCTTCTCTAGCTAATACTCACCCATCACCCATGTGCCAATTCAAGAATTAGGGTAATGTTCGAAAAGCCATAATCACGATCACGTTGTATGAACTTTACAAAAATCTTCATATATCACAATTGCATTTATATTACATTACGGCTTTCCAAACATTGACTAATAAAGAAATACGGGATTTGAAAATTTGTGCTTGCTGTTTTCAATACCATGTGCTGCCATATCAATGTGCTGATTATTGTATTAGAGAAATTGTAAATTTTTTTAGGTAGCTAAGCTAATATAGTTCCCAGCAAGTGTATGATCTTGTAATGGGTATGCTTAGAATTTGTCTGCTGGCAATCAAAACCAGAAACTTTAGAATTGTACGGCAACAGACCATCATTTTCTAATTAGTCAATGACGTAGATAATCGAATATTAGAAGAGCTAGTTTTGATTAATTAAGAAGAACTCTTTAGTCAAATTAATTAGCTGGCATGCTTCCTAACCTCCATTCTTTGCTATAGGCTTCATCCCATGTTTGTGCTGCTAGTCATAATTAACCCTGTTATAGGCATAGCCTATACAGATTCCATTATTCTCATGGTCTGTAGCAAATTGGGAAATATAATTGAGTATGCTCAAACCCACTTGTTTATGGTCCTAATTAGAAGGGTATTACATTATAATTTTGTATTTGTCCTATAATGGAGAATTCGACTGAACATCCTTCACAATTAGACGACACGTTGACACTATAATTTTAAACAAAAAAGAAGAATTTGACATTAATAGTAGCAGTGGTAGTATATTACATGTATGGAATAAAACGGTTGCCGTTCTATCATTCACCGACCGCTTGGAAGCATTTATATGTGTGAACGACAGAGCGGTTGATAACCGACTTTCTATAATTTATTTAAACGACCATTTTGTCGTCGAATAATTTTAATTTTTAAAAATTAATACAGAATGCATGTCACCTAATCTCCATCCAAACACAAACCTAAACCGTTGGAAATGTTTTCTTCTAATTTTGACTAAGAGAACATTAACAAGTTTTTAAATTCAACAATATGTCAAGCAAAACCTTAATACCAGACGTGGTATTAAGGTTTAATTCTCTCATTAGTAACGAAGTAAGATTCTTTGCAACGTTTACAGGCAAGGGCATTCCTTATTAACAATGATTCTTTAATTTCTAGCTAAGTCTTTGAAATGTTTACTTTATTCCTTGCTAAATTCTTTCATAGTTTGGTTCAATCTTATTAACCCTTTCTTTGTAGTTTCTAAGATCACTGTCACCTTCCCAAACTTATTTTGTTAGTAATAAGAAATGGCTTCTAATCTCATTTTTTCTTGCAAAATCCCACAGCAGACCACCTGCTTTAAAATAGCATCTAGCAATAGGATTAGACCAGGAGGCTACATACCCTTTAAACAATCATCTCAGTTTCTGCAGAAAAATGCAGCAAAGGTAGAGCAGAACAAGGTTTGTTTAAGACAGAAGGCTCAGAGACATAAATTTGTTGTCTCATCAGCTGCTGATTCTGATGAAAATGACATTACACTCGATCACCTCTCAGCTGCAAGTATGATAAAGAAATTCTATGCATGCATTAATGAAAAGAAGATGAAGGAACTAGCTGAGTGTATCTCAGATGATTGTTTCTTTGAAGAATGTTCTTTTATTTCTCCTATACAAGGAAAAAAGGTCCTCTTTTTTTACTTTTTCTATCTGCAAATTATGAACTTGCATTTTTTATGTTCTGCAAGAAATAGTAACAGACAACAATGAATTGGTGCAGGATGTTGTGCAGTTCTATCTACTGCTTACTTCATGCATGGGCAATAATGTAAAGTTCAACGTTGAAAATATTTGTGAGAATGATGAATTTACAGCAGGAGTAAACTGGCAAATGGGTATGATTATCAAACATACCTTTAACTATTTCGCCTCTTTTTTTTCATCGTAGCGTTAGGTTCCGAAGCAACAAGATGTTAAAAATTATAGAAGTAATAATAATATTCTCATTTAATTTCCTTTTAAACGTCGGTAGTTCTTAACATATTACCATCTTTTATGAGGTTGAAAATATAATAACTGTAGATGTACTAGGTTAATGAAAGATTCAAAGACACAATAACAGTCTTGTAAATTTCACAGAAAATACATTTGACTATCGAATTGATATGTTCTTGTACTAAATATTTCCAATATTGCAGAATGGAAAAACAGGCAGATACCTCTTACCAGGGGATGCAGCTTTTATGAATGTTCACAAGAAGGAAATAGACTAGTAATCAAGTATTAACCAAACTAATCAAACACAAATGTTTGGAATTCAATATCCAATTTCATCATCAAACAAAACCTTCTAATTAATTGGTATTTTCACGCAGGAAAGCTCGGATTGTTGTTGAATCACCAATCAAACCAGGAGGATGGGTCCTGGTAAGTTCATCACATCATTTTATCCAACAATTTAACAACTCAAATCTCCAATTCCAACTGATTTTAACTATCAGATTTCCTTTAGGTTCTGTTGAAAAACATAACAGGAATATTCGACGATTACCCAAAACTTGCAGAATGTAAGTTTAACATTCATAACACTTCATCAAACAGCAACTAGTACAAAACTCATACCAAGATGTTACTATTTCTTACAAAGGCTAAATCATTTTGCAGGGTTTTTACAGAGTCCTCATGTCATAGTGCAATTCTTTATAAAGATTTACTCCAAACTTTTTGCACCTATTGTAAATCCAATTCTAGCAGGCTACATCAGACTTTGGAATTTGATTGCAAGATTATTTGCTTTAGCACTTAGCATTCTACTAGGCACTTCCAAGAAGTACTTTGAGTAAGGGGGGAAAAAGAAAAGAAAACTCAAAAAGATTTATATGTACATAAAGCATTGGGATAAGATAGCTTTCCATCATCATCATCATCATCAATCAGGCATCATCACCATTAACATGGCTTGAATATAAAGACAGAACAACTAGAGGGCCAAGAAGAGGTGGAAGTGGAGGTGGTCTACTGAAAGCAACAATAGGCTCTGATTTTTCATTGGAAACTCTGGTTCCTTCTGCAGAATCACGAGTTTCTTGTTTCTTTGGAGTTAATGTAGCCACTGTGCCTGGGTTTCATAAGCATTCTTTGTTAGAAATTTCAAATTCTTCAATTTATTGTATAAAAAAAAAAAATAACAATAGAAATATAAATAAGATCATATCATTCTTACCCCATGATCCTGCAACTGGGTACACTTGTTTGAATTTGTATTTCACAGGTAATAATCCAGCTATTCCACGCATTTAATTAAGATAGATTTTTGAACCTGAAAATCGTAAAGGAAATGGAAATCAAAGCTAAAACCTGTGAGAAAACAAAAACCCAGAAAATGGAAAATGAGGGGAAGGTAATGATTAAGCGCTAGATGAATAAAGATCTGATCTTGTCTGGTTGTTTATCTGCACCAAAGCAAAGTGAAACAGGGTGTTTTCAATAATCAGGAGAGGCAGAGAATGTTCGGGAAATTTCTGATATTTGTTATGGTCTGTAGAAGCGCCTTCTAGGTTCGATTGCATGGATAGGCATGGCCCGTATATAGAACCGGCGTTCCGGTCTTTTCTTTATATTTGGAATTAGAACGAATCGAATCCAATTTCTGAAACCTCTAATTCTAGTTGTAGACTGTTTCGGCATGTTTCTCTTCTTTAAATGGTGAACTAGAACCAAACCAAACCTCCAGTTACATTCTCAATCTTTATTAGTTTTTGACGGTTTTCAAACCTACAATTGAACATGGTTGGAATAGAAATATGATTTGTGTCTCCGGATGGATAGGTCAACAATTTGATTAGATAATTTGATTCGATAAAGGAGTTTAGACGTGTATGTGCAGAGTTTTTGGAAAAATCGGGTTTGATATCGGCCCACACATGAGCCCAGCCCAACATATAAATCAGCCTCATTGTTGAATGAGTAGGTTTTTCTATTTTTATTTGAGAAAATTAAATAAATAATAACTTTTTTAAGTTTGTATTTAAGTAAATATCATAATATTTCATAAATTAATTTTTCTGACAATTACTTTTATATCTTTAGATTATTTTTATATACTGACCAGTATATAAATTGATTTTTTACATACTATATAAATTTATATATTGTCGGTTTGTTTAAATATATTTTTATTTTATTTTTTCATACGGATTTTAGTATTTAAATCAGTATAAAAATTGACATTTACAAATTCAACCGTATATAAATTAAACAAGTAATTTTTATTTTTACATTTAAATACCTAAACAATTAAGTATTTTACATTTTAATCATAAAAAGATCAAACTAAAAAGATAATGAAACTTCAGGGACTATGCTGTAATTGCTCATAAAACTCTATCTTCCTAGTTTCTTCTTCCTCTCTGTTCCCACTCGTGCCATGGCCATTATCTTGTTACCATTGATACAGGTCTGAATCACGTCCGATTGCAGCAAGAAACTAGCCAAGGAAGAGCATCCAAGACTTTGCTCTATTCTCGAAAGAGACTCACTGCATTTGTAACAATAGCTTAGGAACAACATTAAAGTAACATAGAATAAGTAACATGTTAGCGAAGAAAGACATATGAAGCTTTGAGACATTTACTGTAAAATCCAAATTCCGTCCACGTATAGAAGTTTGAATACTTTTTGTTGGTTTGTATTAAAAGGAAGTGGTGAAGTGAAGCAATCACTTTGCTTGCTTCCACGTCACGTCATCTCTTCCCACTAACTTAAAATTCTTCAAACATTATATTTCTATTTTTGGAATTTATTAGTGACTATATAATTTTATTATTAATCTTTTATTCTTCTTAATTGAATTTTTAGTAAAAATAATACAAGAATTAAGAAAATAATTAAAACTATTATTGTGATCATGGAATTTAAAAGTTTCAATAAATCCACAAAAATAATTAAAGATTTTTTTTTTTTTATTTGAACCCACAAAATTTAGATAAATCTAATTTTATATTTTTATTTACTTTTGACCCATATAAAAACTAGCCTAAATCAGTCATCTGAACTGATTTAAACTTCAATAAAAATTAATTTTTAAATAATATGGTTTCATTTGTAAATTATTAAATTAGACAACCGCAATTTGCAGTTAAATTTGAATAACATTTTTAAAAAAAAAAAATATTTACATATGAATAAATTAGGTTAAGCAAATGCTAATTCCCTTTAGATTGCTTCATCATTCTGTTGAGCTCTTTCTCCAATTCTTCTTTTCCTCCTACTTTGCTTTCTAATTCCTGCATAATTAAAAAAACCCCTTAAAAATCAACATAAAATAAAAATGATTAAACAAAAATGAATTTATGAAAATAATTATATAATCCTGACCTGAGGTCCAAAATACAGTCCGTAAGGAACACCATCAAATTTATTAGAGTGATGAAGCTGTTAAAAACAAAATAATTTCTTATTAGTATAATAAAAACATGTAAAATGTTTTATAGAAAAAGGAGTAAAAAATTATAATTAAAAACAAAATTAGTTGTAAATTTAAATTACAGTATTAATTACATGATGAGCAGCAGCAACTCTTCTCAAATAGGGAACGTCGGCAATTGGCCCAACTGGAAATCGACGGTGGACAAGACCATCATGTACAAACATATATGCCATCCCAAATATTGTAATTCCAAGCCCCTTCATTACATAATTAGATATTAATTAGGTTAAAAATTATTATAAACTATTTATATTTATAACTTAGGTGTCTATTTTTATATAAATATATAATATAGAACATCCAAAAAATAGAATTTAATTTTATAATCAATTATAATTATATTATTATTATTATTTGCATAGCGAATTAAAAAGTTTGATGGAAGTGAAGAAAATGTGGAACAAAAAACAAAATGTTTGAGGAAAACTAGGTCTATAAGGTGTATGCCTGCTGTAAACATATGGTCTACCACTTGGGTCAGCAGCAAAAGGATATGTTAGATCAGCCGACCCAAGAACCAATCAAACCGACATCCTTATTGAACCGGAAGGTCAGCGAAAATTACTACAGCTATTTTTTTTTAATAATATAATTTTTAAAAAATTAATAAAATAAAAAAGGGAGAAGAAGAAGAAAACTTACAGCGCCGAAACAGAGACCAGGAATTAGGCCTTTGTTGGAGAAACCATAAGCCATCAATGAAATTGCCGGAATTGCATTTATTATTGCAAATACATCATTCACCTCAAATGGACCTTCCCTTGCTCTATGGTGCGACTGCCCAAAATATTATTTGAAAATTAAATTACTATTATAATTTTTTAAGTATTTCTTTAATTAAGTAATTTCTTTAACTTAAAAGAGCTTAAATGTTAAACAAACCTCGTGCATATGCCATAAGGAATCATGCCATAAAGCCCTATGTGCCCACCGTGCCCAAAACTCCATACCAATCTGTTTTAAAATAAATTACAAAATAATTAATAATAAATCATTTTTTATCGTGTAATAATTCAAAAATTTTGAACTTACTGCTGCTCCCACCGAAAGAGCAAAAGTACCAAACATTTCAAGAGCAGGAATTTCTCCACCCTGTAGTAATTAGAAAACTCAAAAACAAAATTAATCAAAATCATTAAAACTAATTATAATTATATCTATTAGATGCAAAACACATTAATCATAAATTTGCTAAAACTGCAAAAATTATCATTTGATTGAAACAAAAGCATGCATGCATGAATTTTATATATGTTGCTGGAATACAATAATATAAAATAAATTAATATTATGATAAAATTATAATAACTATGTAATTATTAATAAATTACTACAATAAACACAAATAAACCTTAATATGAAAATAATTATTCACCAATAATATAATTAATAATGTTCATACCTCCATTTGCAATGAAAATCTATAATAAACAGACGCGGCAGCCATTGAAGTGATGCCTAAACTTGACATAATAGCAGCTACAAGATAAGTAGTTTTCTCCAATTTCTTTATTGTAAGCTTCTCTTCTGTTCGTGAAATCAACGGTCGATTATTATTAATCAAATCATGATCAAACGCTTCTCCTTCTTCTTCTTTGACTGTAACTTCAAAAACAACATCCTCTGTTTTTTTCTTTGCTACTAAGCATATTTCAAAACTCTGTTTTTTCTTCCAAACAAAACCCTTTTTATGAAAGCTTGGAATTGATGTGGTTATGGAGTTATTGGGTTTTGTAGATAAGAAAGAAGGTTGGTCAAAACCGTGCCGTAAAGAGCGTGAAGTTGCAGAAACTGTAATTGCCATGAGTTTTTTTTTTTCTTGGAAAACTAATTAAAATGAAATTCAAAGAAAATCTTTGATCGAACAAAATAAGATGTAAGAAAATGAAATTTAATTAAGATGGGAGGGAAGAACATGGAGTTTAAGCTTCGAAAAGCTTGAATGAGTTTTTCAATTCTTGAGGCTTATGAACTATGGAGATCCTCTGTTTCCATTTATATGCTTGCTGTTTAATGGACAATTACTGAAATGACCTTATATTTCTGGACAACCACAGGTCGAACAGGTTGATAATTTGTACATTTTAGTGTTGATTTAGTTGAAAGTTCATGTTTGTGTGGTGTCGTGTAATTAACCTATTCTTATTTATTTCCAAAGTTAGAAAATTGATTGTAACCTAAAATGAAGTGGGTTTGATAAAATAGGAAAATTTTAAATGATAGAGAAATAGGAATAGGTTTGATCATACACCATTGAACCAATTTGTTTGGTCAAATTAGAAGTGGATAACTTGAAAAAGGATTGTTTTGTAAACCATACACACTCTAATTAGAATGGGTTTTCATCAACTTGGGCGATTGGGCCTTCTATTTTGTTACCCATTAGATATGATATGGATCCATAAGTAAGACTAATGGGCTAACATTCTCTGTGACTTATACGTTGCTACATTCCTTTTAAATTAATTTTTGAGACAATTACCTGAATGTCCCTCCATTTAAAATTTTTGGAGACTAAAACAACTCTTTTATCTTATATCCTTCTTTATGTCACGTGCGATTCCCTAATTCTACCATCATATTAAAATATTTAATAGTAATAAGAGACCACGGAAGAAATTTTAAGTATTTTTTATTCTTCTTTACCCATAAAGATATTGAATAAAATGAACTATTTTTTAATTTTTAAAATGAACATTTAAATGTCCTCCAAAAATAAGTAAATAAACCCGAACATATAAAATGTGGTTAATCCTGTTGTGAAACAAGTTATTATTGTGAAAATAGGTGAATATAACCAACTATCATTAAGAATCTCTACTTTGGACCAAAAATAAAAAACAGGCAAAAGGTGGAATACCACAGAGGGAAAGTGTTCCTAATAAAAAAAACAGCTTTTGTAATTAGAATATGTTTTGTTAAACCACACATCACAGCCATATTTTGACTCTTATCTAGAGAATAATCAACAAAAGTTTCCATTGAATGAATAATGGAGCCAAATCATAAAAACAACAATGCCTTCGAATAAGCATGAATAATCAAATGAAATAAAGCGACTCGATAAGACCCCATACCTAGAGTTAACATCATATTACCAATTGAGACATTGTAGAATAGGCTAAACTTCTATATGCTTTCCTCTCTTATTTTTTTTTTCTCCTTCAAACTTTTTGTGCCTGTTTCGATGTCAAGCAACATTTTTCGACTGGCAACAGAAGATGAGGTCGACAGACCTGAAATAATCAACTATCTTACCATAGAAGCAACAATCAATTAATAACTTCCTATTTCTTTCTCTATGTTTCTATTTCCTTGCTATTGCCATCGACTTACAGTAGAATTGATAATGTTTTCAAGAAAGTCATAAAGCACCAAACCGATCGTCATCGTTAGCTCCATCGCCAACTCTTTTGCTGATCTTCATTCAACCATGACGGAGCCTATTCAATTTGGTGTGATGAAATATATTTTCATATCAGATATCGAATACTCTGGACGAGATGGTTCAAAGCATTATTATTTTCGTTACCATTTTTAAATAAAACAAGAATAAAATAGTATGATTTTTTTTAAAACATGAAAAAAAAAAACAAACTATTATATAATACATAAAATACAGAAATAAGTTAATTCAATTTAAAAAAAAAAAAACTCTAATAATAATGCTTTATTGGACTAATGTAAACATAATTACTTAGTAGATGATTATTGATAAATCCATGATGATGAACCATTGGCTAAGATTCAATAACTGCTGGTAAGTTGGATGTTTGGTATTGGTCTCCTCTCCTGCTTAAAGAGATACAAACAACAGAAATTAAGCTGGAGCTAATCCTCTATTTGGTGTCATAATCATAATTAAGCAATCTAATCACCTTTTCTAGGTGTAGTCTTAATCTCCAGCCTCTCGACATTACTTTAATTAATTAGAACTATTTTCTTTTTGAGACTATACATTACAATTTTTTTGCCCTACTTTATGCAATTAAGATAATCTATTATGTCTTTTTAAAAAAAAACAAAAAAAAAAAAAAAAAAAAAAGAGAATACATTATTTACTACCAACTCCATTATCTAACTTTATAGTAATGTTGTTTGTTAGGGTATTAAGTTGGAGGCCAATAGGTAGCCTCTTTTTTCAGTCATTTAAAACCAACCAGTGATATTTGCGGTTTGTTTGAAGCACATCCTCCAGTTCTCTCATGGGCCGAGAGCTTAAAAGTCCAAAGCAGTATAGTGAATGGGATTGGCTTAAAATAAGTTAAGCTAAATTCAGTTAATTTGTTAGTCAAATTCGATAGCTTAATTCTAGCTTGGCTTAACAAGTTTTTTTAGATGAGTTGGACCAATTTGAGCTTACTTATATCTTCATGGCAGTACACATAATGCAAAAGGATACCATTGCCCTACAAGCTCCCTTCCAACCTAACTAAGTCTACCTCTAAATTAAACTTTATATACTTCTGAGGAGTTTAAGGATAGTTACATTGCTCCTAACTATCCTTCTAATTAATCACATTCTCCTTTAATATTCTCTAATTAATTATTATTACTGTTATGGTTTAGATAAAGCCACATACACATTTATATGGCACATAAAACATGTAGTGCAGTAGCACCCACATAGAAATTTCCTACTTCTATACTATTTTATACTGTGGGTTGATCATCTTTTCTTTACAAAACTTTATTTATATGTTATTATTATTAATTTTATTTTTGGAAAGAGATTATTATTAAGTTGTTGCTTTGCAGCTAAATGGGTCCCAATGTTAAAGAATTTCTGTGTTAATTTGATGTTAATGATCTCTTAAACTAGATTAATTAGTTTCACTAATTTTTAACTGCTAAATTATGCTCTTATTGCATATTGAGCCCACATTAATTTGACAATTGACCTACTAATTCCCTTCTACTTTTCTAACAAATAGTTGCGGAGTCATTATTGTCATAGAAATTTAAAAAAAAAAAAAAAACTTATAAAAATATCTCTCTATATATATGAATTAGTTAGCCTTATAATATCATTTACAATTTGGTTTAAATCTCTCACTCTCATAATAATAATAAGTAAAAAACTCCATGCATTTAATAACTATCATACGTTTTAATATAATAACATACTTATAGATAAAGCAATAAAATTAACTAATCAACAAGGTGAAATAATAATAAAAATAAGCATTTTTTCTTATCTAATTTTCCATCAAGCATACATACATATATAATCATCACATGATGATATGTATCATCATCATCATCATAAAAGTATACTAGCTAGCATTATAAATTAGGGTTAATCATCTTCATAAAAGTATACTAGCTAGCATTATAAATTAGGGTTAATCATCTTACATTTCTTTCTCTTCCTGTATATAATATGATCTAGAATTAAAAGAAAATAGTATATAATTTGATTCACATATATCTTGATTTCAGGCAGCAGCAGCGATGAGCAGAGGCGGAAGCTACGGTGGTGGGCAGAGTTCTTTAGGGTATCTTTTCGAGTCAGATGAAAAACCAAGTGCAAATGCAGCTGCTCCTCCGCCTTCCCGGTTTGTTAACCGGCCACCGTACGGCGTGGATGATAATACAATAGAGGAAACTAATAAGCCACCACTACTTCATAATCCATCTGATTCGAACACCAACAACAATTCTAAGGCCTCATCAAACAATTACCAAAGAGCTCAAGGCCAGAATTCTGGCAACTTCATTACTGTAAGTAATTAATTATATAATTATTTTTAATTTTATATTTAATTAATTATTAAGCATATACTTAACTTATAAATAATTAGTGATTTTATTTTTTTAAAAACTTTTTAGGATCGTCCATCTACTAAAGTGAAGTCAGTTCCTGGAGGCGATTCATCTCTTGGATATCTCTTTGGAGATAAATAAATACTACGTTTCGTAGTTTTCTCTCCAATTTTAATAAGGGATTTAGTTAATCCTGACATTCAAGTTTAGCCTATTAGCATGTAATTTGGGTATAATCTCGAAATTAATCCTATTCACTATTGAGAAAAAAAATAACTATTGGCATGTGGATTTCAAGTAGCTGGTGAAAATAAAGGGATTTATGAATGTTAATCCCCGATCATTAATATTGAAATTAGCGTGTTAGATTTGCTTTTTGCAATTTGCAATTAGTTGTAAGTTTAATGTAATTAATTATGATTATTGTGGTTAAACAAATAGACATATGATGTTTGTCTGCAATAATAAATTCAGTCGATAGGATATACATGTATTTTATTTCTGTAACTATGAATTATTGTCGCTAATACATCAAGTAGCTCATAGCAAACTTATCATTATTTTTCAAATATTTCTATAAAAAAAAAAGATATTACTGTTTTTTTTTTAAAAAAAAAAAAACTTTGAATTAAATATCCAAATATTTCAAATTTATTTTATGAAAAATTCTAGTAATCTCTTACTATATATGAAAATTCACTCAATTTTATTTTTAATAATATTAGTAATAATAATCGCAGATTACTTTGATTTTTTTACTACAAGTTATTCAATTTTGTTTAGGATTAGGCATGGGTTAAGTTGATAATATCGGGCCACCATACATTTACATTCTGCAGGCCGAAGAATATCAAGGATATAGTCAATGGGCTTGATCTTTACAACTGAACGAAGCCCATTGTAACATTAAATTGATTTTTTAAATTAATGTTGTAAATAGCACAATTTATAATTTAACTTTAAATAAATTTAATTAATATTGTAAATAGCACAATTTATAATTTAATTTTAAATAAAAACACATATGTTTAGTATTTAATAAATGACACAATTTATTTCATGCGTATGAAAACAACAAATTTTCTTTTCTATGAAGAAAATATAAGAATATATGAAAGAATACGAGGAAATATAACATTTATAATACTATATTTATTTATAATATTTTCTTTGTAGTAAAAACATATTATTTTTTTAATTATGAAACAGATAGTGTTTTCTTTCTAAGTACCTAAATATTAAATATATGTGATATTTTTTTTAAAACAAAAAGATTACTTGTTTGCTATTTACTAAAATTACTCTCTTTTTAAAATAAAAATGCCCGCTAAAAATTTTATTTAAAAAAATATATTATAGCAAAATTAAAAATTTAAAAATTAATAAAAACCCGTTTATAGTCAGGTTACACTGTCTTATAATAGTTTTGCAATTAATTATGACTAATTAATTACAATTCATAAAGAAAATTTTTTATAAAAGAGTTATAAATAGACGGATAATTTTCCACAAATCTCCATTAAAAATGTGTAATAATATTATTGTAACACATGGATGAGTTTGTAAATTTCGTCAAAATATGAGGATCTTTTAGTAAATCTATTTAGTGGGGGAGAGATTTGATAATATATATAATACCTACCTAAAATTGGCCTAATGTCCACCATAAGACATGCCTAAATGTCTCCATACATTGTGCACTCAATTATATAAATTTTTTATCATGTGAAAAAAAATAATAATATAATGGAAGGTATTAAAAAAAAAAAAACACGAGAAAAAGGAGGTGATTTTTTGTGTAAGTCTAACCATAACCCATTCATTAATTTTCATTATTTTTTTCTCAAAATTAATTTTAGATATTACTAGCTATTTCTTGGTTTTTTATATTTCACAAAATTTATATATAAAAAAATAGATTTTCAGTTTGATTTATAATTGTTCGGTTGAGAGTCAATTATAGTTTATGTAGAATCATATCTAGTGGTTCGATTGATTTTTAAAAAATTAAAATTGCAAGCTATTTAGTTTAAAAAATTCGACTTATTCAAGTTTGATGAAATTTAATTTAAAATTAGATTTAGTATTAAATAAAATAAAAAGAAAAGTTTGATTGGATTTCGGTCAGCATCATCAAAACATTCGATTTAGTTTGATTTTGTATACTATGTTATAGATTTGGTTCAAATTGGTTTGATTCAACAAAGTGCTTTGCCTGCCCATATATGTGTGTATATATATGTAAAGAAATTATAATCTCGTCATATGCAATAGCATTCCCGTGATGAAAGGCAAAGACAAAATTGATCACGGGTTTGCTATTGCTTGAGGTGGACCAACTCGTCCAATTCCAACAGAATAATTTCCATGATCCCCTCTCTCTCTCTCTCGCTTTGTCCCTTTTTTTTAAGTTTATATATAATAATAATAATAATTAACCAATTCTCTTAAGGGGATTTGGGGAATAAATAAATATAAAATAAATAAAATACATAATATAGTTTAAATTTTTTATCTAGTTCTTTACTTTCATTGGTCAAATAAGAAAATTTACAACACACATTTATATGGGTAACACATGCTTCTATAAAAATATACTACTATTATAGTTTATTATAATTTATAAAGATGGTGCTAATAATGCTAACTTATTTAATTAAAATTCTTTATGTAATTAAATAAATATAATAATAATGCTTGACGTGGATGTCATGTAAATAAATGAACCACCACATAAAGTGGAGCTATGATTTTAGATTTTCACTATTTGATTATAAAAAAAAGTGGAGAACATATCGCATTTGTATCTCCATATTGGCTTATCCTTAAGATCTCTATATGGAAATAACATTATCCAAATAAGAAAGTTGTAACACCTCTATTTTATGTATTGTTATTTTCAAATCATATAATTCATATTCATGTTATATTCTATATTAAATGATAATACATTTTAGTTAAAAATGATCGTAATGCATATAATGACGTTGGAACGACGTAAGGTTTGAGGTGTCAAAAACAAAAGAACACCATTATTTTTCAATTTCTAGTTCATATAACCAATTGTTATTACCATTGATTCCTTTTTATCACATTATAATATGTGTAATTAACAAAAAATTGCGATCGATCACGTTAATTTAAAATTCAATTGATTCGAGAAGTATAGATTTTAAGTTCGATTTTCCAAAGATGTTATAATATCAATTTGTGTATGTTATAATCTAAGTTGAAGAAAATGACAATACTAAGATGCCATTTTATGTCCATACCTCGTGGAAGACTTGCCGGCCGACCATTTTCATGGATTCTTCTAAGCTAAAGAAAATGACAATTCCTTTCTTACAAGTTTCCAATTTCAATTTACATATTTTAGTTACTCTTTTCTAAACTTCAAGCATTCCATCAAAGGTTATATTTGTAAAATTACAAGCCAATCCCTCAATTTTTCTTCTTTTCTTTAAAAAAACACTATATATAATCTTCTTCTCCACCACCTAAACCAAATACTACTTCTTTTCTTCTTCTACAATGGAACCTTGGAAAAGTTCAATAAAATCTCAGGTAAATCTATTTATATACACATAAATTTAATTAAATTTAGTCCTTTTTTTTGGAAAGAAAAGTAATCTTTATTGCTTTTGTGTTGATTTAGTACATTTTTGTGGCAATTTGTTGGATTCTACAGGTAATGGATGGAATTTTAGTGATGGGTACTTTGCTATTTGTTTTTATTTTAAGTGGAGTTGATGGAAGAAAAAGACCCAAATTTGAATGCCATGAATATGAAGCAATAAGTTGCAGAACTCATGAAGCTTCATTGGAAGATTTTGGAGGGGTAGGGGATGGGAAAACTTCAAATACTAATGCTTTTAAATCTGCAATTGAGCATTTGGGCCAGTTCTCTGAAGACGGTGGTTCTCAGCTTTATGTTCCTCCTGGGAAATGGTTGACAGGAAGTTTTAATCTTACTAGCCATTTCACTCTTTTTCTTGATAAAGATGCTGTTCTTCTTGCCTCCCAGGTTAGAAAATTTTTATAAAATGCTGCTTTATATATATATATATATATATATATATATATATAGATTATATGATTAACAAGTTCTGCATTTTGGGAATTCAATTAGAATGAGAGTGAATGGCCTCTGATTGAACCATTGCCATCCTACGGTAGAGGAAGAGATGCGGATGGTGGAAGGTATATTAGTCTAATTTTTGGAACCAACCTTACTGATGTTATAATTACAGGTAGGTATTATTTCCCTGTCAATTAAATTTTTTAAAACTGTCAAAAGGGTTTTCAATTTTGATTTATGTACGTTGTGACCTTTTGTAGGTGCTAATGGCACAATTGATGGTCAGGGTGATGTTTGGTGGCAAAAATTTCGTAATAAGGAACTGAACTATACTAGACCTTACCTGATAGAAATAATGTACTCAACTAATATTGAAATATCCAATCTTACATTGGTCAATTCTCCTTCCTGGAATGTTCATCCTGTTTATAGCAGGTAATCTTAATTTTTTCCTGAAATGAAGTTAGAATCTGTTTAATATAGATGCTTTTTGGACTTGTTCTGATCAAGGATTGATATGAAAAATGCAGCAATATTGTTGTTCAAGGCATAACAATTCTTGCGCCAGTAACATCGCCAAATACTGATGGGATCAACCCAGGTGAGATTTTCAGAAATGAACCCATCGCGATATTCTTAAAACAGTTCTTCAGTGTTGCAGCATTAATATAATATAATATAACATAATCTGTTATTGTTTGTGCAGACTCATGCACGAACACCAGAATTGAGGACTGTTATATTGTCTCTGGAGATGATTGTGTAGCTGTAAAGAGTGGATGGGACGAGTATGGTATTGCTTTTGGTATGCCTACTAAGCAACTGGTAATCAGAAGACTTACCTGCATTTCTCCAACCAGCGCAACAATTGCGCTGGGAAGTGAAATGTCTGGTGGAATACAAGATGTCAGAGCAGAAGACATTACGGCAATTAATACAGAATCTGGTGTCAGGATAAAAACTTCGATCGGAAGGGGAGGGTATGTAAAAGACATATATGTAAGAAGAATGACCATGAAAACAATGAAATGGGTATTTTGGATGACAGGAAATTATGGGTCTCATCCTGATAACAACTATGATCCTAATGCAATTCCTGTGATTGAAAATATCAACTACCGTGACATGGTCGCAGAGAATGTAACAATGGCAGCTAGACTAGAGGGAATTTCCGGTGACCCTTTTACTGGAATTTGCATATCTAATGTCACCATTGAACTTACTGCAAAACCGAAGAAGGTTCAATGGAACTGTACTGAGATCACTGGAATTTCGAGCAGCGTGACTCCTAAACCTTGCGATCTTCTTCCCGATTCAGACCCGGGGAATGTTACACCTTGTAATTTTCCTGAAGATAGCCTGCCAATTGAAGATATTGAAGTTAAGACTTGCACTTCCAGAAGGAAGTACTGGTAACTAGAAGCACATTTCTGTACAGAAAGCTTGATTTCTATGTATACTGTTAAAACTTTACCATGAACTTATCCTCACAATATGAGTATTCTATAATTATCCCAAGATATAATCACACATCTCCAATTTTACAAGGATATTAAGATAACTTTTTGGTAAGCAGGAATGCGATGTGATCAGATTCCATGGTTTAAATTTTTCATAATGTTACAAGTAAAATTATGCAACGCGATCGCAATTACATCACATTACAATATACCAAATAGCCAAAATATATAAATCACCTGCTATACCATGACTACAATATATTTTATAAACAAAATAGAAATGAAAAAATAGCTCTTTAAGGTAAGATGGATGTTGAATTTATTTGAAAATGTATATAGAATATAAATCAGATCCATAAGCAATACGACATGCTCAATCATTTTTGTGCTCTGAGCCCTAAAGCTCCCAATTACTATTACTTGCAGAAATCCGCAATAGTTTCTATAATGCAATTAATGCATTAATATAGAGATACAAGCATTCAAATCACTTGAAGAAGTTGCTGATCAGTGTCTTAAAACATTAGGTGACTTCTGCATATCAGGGTCCAGGAACCAGAAGTATATGAACTTTCAGAAATGTTAATGGACAATATACTGAATTCAAGAGAAAGATGCTATCCGGTTCCCCAACGTATTTGTACAGGACATTCATTTACTCCTAATGGGTTGGAGGATCTGGATTGAATTTCACTGATTCCCTCCATATCAGTTCCTTGATGTGCTCTTCGGTACATGATGGATACTCAAAATCGAACTGGAAAGGCCTGGAGCAGACAGGCTCGTCGTTCAGATCGTGAAGAGATGACAAGTATGGGTGAGCAAGTGCCTCTTCAACTGTAAGTAAACGCAGAAGAATAGTTAATGGAGGAGCAGAAACAGGAGGTATAAAGAAATGCTGCACTTGAACATTTAAAAAATACTTCTTCATACCAGTAATGCGCTTATTAGGATCAAACACAAGCATTCTTTCTAGCAGATCGACAGCTGCAGGAGATACATTAGGAAATCTAACTGAGAAATTCTGCTTTCGGTACTGTGGGAGCTGTCTAACGTATCTTCGAGCATTATTACTTCGGAGAAAACCAAGGCTTGCATCATCAGGGGAACCTATTAACTTTTGGACCAAAAAGGAAAAGAAAACATGCATGATTTTACTAGACAACCAAATGAAGAAATTAAGAACTTTTTGAGATTAGTACATAGAAATAAATTAATAAAAGAAAAACATTATGTTTTCTTTCAGGAAGTAAACTGTTGCTGTCCCGAGAAATTTAATGTTTTCCTGACAACAACTTCCCTGCTTCCCAAACTTCATACCTCTGTAATGAGCCTTAGCTGATGAACATAATCTTTCCCAGGAAACAGTGGTTCTCTGGTCATAATTTCACCAAGGATGCAACCAACAGACCAAATGTCAATTGCTGCAGTGTACTCTGAGCAATTAAGAAGCAGCTCTGGTGCTCGATACCAACGAGTGACAACATACTCAGTCATGAAATCTGTTTCAGATGTAGTCCTTGCCAATCCAAAATCTCCAATTTTGAGATCACAGTTTGAATTGAGAAGCAAGTTGCTGGGCTTAAGATCACGATGCAGTACATTAGCAGAATGCACATATTTCAGCCCACGTAGCAACTGGTACAAGAAGTACTGCTGACAATTCATTCAGAACCAAGTATGATGTACTAATTAATAAATATTAGATGGTTAAAATGACCTCAAAGCAATAAGCTGATGAGATTTTCAGCAGAAACAATAAAGGGATTGAGACAGAACAAACAATAACCAATATGATATTGTAGGTGCCAAACCTGACAGTGATCATCAGTCAGCGATTGATCAGAACGGATAATGTGATGAAGATCAGTATCCATCAACTCATAAACAATGTACACATCATTGAAAGCCTCTTTTTTGGGTGGCCGTATAATGTCCCTGATAGCTATTACCTGCGAAAGCAAAAAGAGAAAAAGAATAAGCACGAGCAGAATAGTGGACTGATGACAGACAACCATATTTAAACACACAAATGAATAGTGGACTGATGACAGACAACCATATCTAAACACACAAATGAAAGTAAATCAATAAAACTAAACAAGGGAAAGTATTCTAGTCAAATTGCTAAAATAAATTTCAATTTGTCGGTGAGTAAGATATATTCCTAGTCTCAACATGTTTTGCAAAGTGGAGTAATTTATCTGAGTTGATGTCTCTTTTCCAGTGTCCATGCTGTTAATTGAAGCTTAAACAAATAAATATGAAGAACCTCCGGTGCTGCCATATATGCACTTCTGTCTACAGTACAGTATATCCTGTGTTTATGTGAGACTGAAATTTTGATGATCCAAAATTCCCTTTTTGTAGCTTGAATTCTATGATTCCAGAGAAATGATCATCAACAAAACAAGCCAGAAAAGCACAAAGCATTACCAAATCTGAACCTTACATTTTCATGATCCATGTGACGAAGAAGCTTAATCTCTCTCAATGTTCTTTTTGCATCTACACTATTGTCAAAAGCATTACCAATCTTCTTAATAGCAACTTCCTCCCGAGTCTCTGAATTCACAGCAGCACTGAAAAGAAAACAAAAAATTCACAACCCTTTTGCAGCATATAAATAACATAACTACTGGAGAGACAGAAATATTTTTCCTAATCTTATTTCTCCTTCAAGGTTTGTGATACCATACATCTAAGAATTGAGTAAATATAATATAATAATCTCCTTCATGAATTCTTACTGAAACTCGTCTAATTCGCGTTTTCCATCTTCCTAATAGGAAAAGAAGAAGATACCCAAACAATACATCCAACAAATTATCACAGGCAACAAGATTGATTAATAAGCATAAACAAATTGAGATTTTTTTTTGTCATATTGGGAGGTTCAACATAACTTAAATTAAATATGAGTCTCAATTCATCGCAGAAATCCAATGAAATTAATATCCCTTCAATCCATCAAAAAGGGGGTTTACAAAAAGTTGGGTATTATTTTCCCTCCAAATTCCAAGTTTTGAAACACAGAACCAAACAAATCGGGGCAAAAATTATAAGAAACTATAGTTGTTCCAATCAATTTTTTTTTTTCAAATTTCAGATTCCATGGTTCAATCAGATGATATATGAACAAAACACACAATAGATTCACCAATAAGTATTTTCAATCCAAAAATATAAACAAACAGCTCAAATAATACAGATTCAACCAAACATTTTCTATCAAGCAACCAAACAAATTTTTTTTTTTTAAAAAAAACGGAATCAACAATAAAATTACCAGACAATGCCATAAGCGCCACGACCGATTGGACGAATAGGAGGAACATACTTGCTAGAGACCTCAAACAAGTTACCACAAACATTGTATTGAACATATCGACCTCCATGAATAGATACTCCTTTAATTTTACTACCGTGTCCACCACCAGCTTCAGCTGTTGAACCACCAGAGCTGGACTCTTTAGTACTTGCAGCCATTCTCTATTCCTTTTCTTTCCTTCCTGAATATGGAAGGATGCGTCAATTACCTTTCTTTCTTTCTTCTAGAGAAAAGAGAAAATAGAGATTTGAAGAAGAAGCAGAGAAGGTGAAAACCGTGAAGCTAAGCCAAATGGCTACTAATTTCTGAAACTGATAAGAGCTTTTCTTTTCTTTCTTTTTTTGTGAGTATGTCCGTGAAATGAAGAAGACGAGTTCTATAATTTCTACCGTTCCAAACATTTTTAAAGAGGCTGAGTAGGCGCCTTTGATTTGGTACGGTTATAAGCTCGTTCAAATCTTAATTTAACCAATCACAGATAGCCATGTATATATTTTTCATTATTATTATTATTAATTGTTTATTTTGGGTAGTGGGATATTTGTAATGGTCAATGAGTTTTATTTTATTACGACTAGAGAGAAATGGTCAATTTGACTTAGACTTCATCTTTTATTATTATTTTAAAAAAATCATAAGTTTCATTCCTCATTAATTAACTTGTAATTAGGGGGTTTATAATGTAATTTAAAATATATAATCTTTATTTTAGGACTAACAAATATATAATCTAAATTGTATTATTTGGTAGTAACATGTAGATGTAGAGGAATAAATGCAGCAGAGCATTGAATTAAACTAACTTTAAACGATATGGTAGTTGAATGGTCACGGATTCACGGGAAATTTGCATACTTTGTTTGAAATCTAAATGCTTCAAGAAGCCTCTAAGATCTCCCAATACACTAGTTTTGGTAGGTTTGCTTGATAGCAATCTACTTTTGCTTTCTATGTTTTGGTAACACATTAACTAGTTGTAATTAATAAAAAGATCGAGTTGTAAACTAATGCCAATGCCATGCATGTTTTTCTTTGCAAAAGTCTAAAATTAACCAAAAAGTAAGAGTGTAACTATTTAAACCACTGTGTTTGAACTGTATTCGTTAATAACTCACTGTAATTGATTTTGTAAAGTCTAAAAATTTGCGAATAGCGAAGTAGTCGATATGGCTTATACACCAAATTTTTCAGTAGTTATATTGTTGTAGTAAAATTAACTATTATTCATACTTCTTGTTAGTTGATAATAGTTTTTAAGAGATTAATAACAGTGTATGATCAAACTAATCATTGTTCATATATGTGCATGGGGAATGAGTTTTTTTAAGATAAAAAAAATCTTTCATTAATTAAAAAAAATTACAAAAAGAGATGAACACATTATTACAGCATAACTGAACCAGAACATAAAAACTTGAAGAACTTAACAACATTTTTGGAGCAAAGATCCACTCCATATCCAGCCGCTCCACTTGATTTCAACTCTCAAATAATCTTTTGACAAGTCCTGTTGAAGAAATTTCAAGATCCATGTCAAATATGTCTTTCCTCAACCAAGAAACAAGCTTCATAACCAACCAAAACAAAAACCTTAAAGAACAAGAGTTTTACCAAAATCAAAATAGAGAGAAAACTCCGAACAGTTTATGAACAGAATGTAAACAGTTTGTGACTCTAAAGAATTTTCGCCGAAGGAGTTGAACGTTAGAATATATTCTGGATAGATTATTGTGACTGAACAACTGTTGAACAATATCATTTTTTTTTAATATTGTAGATTCAATTTTGAAGCAAGTCAAAAGATTGTATTTTAAAATTCTCCGAAAAGAGTTGAATGTTAGAGATAGGAAGACATTTATTATTTTCCTAATAGTTGATATTAACATGTAATCAACATTGAACAGTTTGTAAACAATGTTTTATTTTCTTATTTTTGCTGAATTTTTTTTATTTTTATATAAAAAATTTAAAAATATATATTTTTTAAAAAAATTTTGATTTTTTTTGTATATTATGAATGGTTTATGAAAATTATATGAACTATTTTCGAATACGGTTTGTAAATAAATGATATTTTGAAGTTTTTTTTTTTTTTGAAAATAGTTTTTTTAGTCTCAATTTATTAAAAAATACCATTTCATTCTATTAAAAAATGAAATGAGTCTTTTTTTAGAAAAATTATTTAATAAAGAAACATTTTTGTCAATGGTAATAAGGATGGGTAAGAACAACCCATTTTCTAGTTTCTGGGCTGGGCTTCAATCTTCCATTGCATAATAAAGAATTTAAGATGACATGTCCAGGTCCAAGTTCTTAAAGTGGGACGATTATGTTTAAGTTCCCAACACAAAACTTGAGCTATTATGTGATTAAATTTGATTAAAGGAACTAAATGGTAATTTTCACAGATCGATGACTAAACCGTTTAGCCGTCAAACGACATTTTAAACTTAAAATTATTAAAGAAACCATAATATTCTTTATATTTACATCGCAGGCTCATGAAAAAATCAGGAACAATGAGGGCATAATAGGAAATAAAAGCAAAAAATCTAGAAAAAGACAGAGTAGTCTAGACACCCGCGAAAATCCAATGCAAAACCTTCCAGTGTCTGCGTCTCTCTATCTTCCACCTGTTTGATGGCATAAGAATTCACCAGAACAACCTTCATCTCTCTTTCAGCATGTATAAGAACAACCGCTTGCTTCGGTTTCTTTTAAAATTAAGAACAGAATCGATTGATAAACCAACATCGTAAACTTCTGAAGTTTTTTTAAACTGTTTTTGGGTATAAATTGCGCTTGTCGGATAAAAAATGGCGGATGTGCAGATGAGGGAGACGGAGGCTGAGACCTTTGCTTTTCAGGCGGAGATTAATCAGCTTCTTAGTCTTATTATTAATACTTTTTACAGTAATAAAGAGATTTTCCTTCGCGAAATCATTAGCAACTCCTCTGATGTAAGTTATTAACTCATACTGAAGATTACTCCTTTATTGTTTTTCTCACTTGATTTGGGTTTTAGATTAAGGGGTAGCCAAAAAATGAAATTTCATGCTGAACCAATTGAATTTTGTTGCTTCAGGCTTTGGACAAAATTAGATTTGAAAGCTTGACAGACAAGAGCAAGCTTGATTCTCAACCAGAGCTCTTTATTAGGATTGTGCCTGATAAGGTTAACAATACACTTTCTATTATTGATAGTGGCATTGGCATGACGAAATCAGGTAAAATGAATAAACTGCATTATCAAATTTGATTTCTAGTTTTTTAATCCTGTTTTGGATGTGGGTTTTTTTATTGAACTTGTAATTCTGTTATTAGATTTGGTGAACAACCTGGGTACAATTGCAAAGTCTGGTACAAAGGAATTCATGGAGGCATTGCAGGCTGGAGCTGATGTGAGCATGATTGGGCAATTTGGTGTTGGGTTTTACTCAGCTTATCTTGTTGCAGAGAAGGTGATCGTCACTACAAAGCACAATGACGATGATCAGTATGTTTGGGAGTCTCAAGCTGGAGGGTCTTTCACTGTTAGGAAGGATGTTGATGGAGAACCATTAGGTAGAGGAACCAAAATCACTCTGTACCTCAAAGATGACCAGGTAAGAAACTTGTACTTGCTTTTGTTTTGATGTTCAGCTAAGAATTTGGGGATTCTCCTTTTAGTTGTACGGATATGGTATATTTTGGATGGTTTTGCTTAATTAAAAGCTGAAAATTGCAGTTCTGAAAAGTGATACGAATTTATTTAGCAATGAAGCATTTGTTTCTACTATGTAATGTTTTCTAATTGTACATGCTCTTATTTTTCTGGTCTCTTTCAAATTCTGTATACTTGCACAACTCCACCGTCTGCAGTATTTGTATACTCTTATTTGGTGGACTCTCCTTTTGAGCTGTCCTGATATTGTATATTTTGAATGGTTTTGTTTAATTAAAAACTGAAAATTGCAGTTCTGAAAAGTCTGAAATGTGACAATTTATTTAGCAATCAATCTTGTTTTTCTACACTGTAATGTTTTCTAATTGAGCATGTTCTTTTTAGAAACCTTATAAAGAAATTCATGCTAATATGATCACAATTACATAGCATTATAGCTTGCTGAATGTCACCTAAGTGTGTGATATGGAACCAGGAATAAACTTGACATGTTATAGTTTTACATATGATAATAAAGGGTTAGTGATTGACATTGCATAAAAATTGAGTTAATTAATGTGCAATTGATGTTAATGCAGTTGGAGTATTTAGAGGAGAGGAGATTGAAGGACCTTGTGAGGAAGCACTCTGAATTCATTAGCTATCCTATCTATCTCTGGACTGAGAAGACGATTGATAAAGAGGTTAGTGATGATGAGGAGGAAGAAACCAAGAAGGAAGAGGAAGGTGATGTAGAGGAGGTTGATGAGGACAAAGATAAGGATTCTAAGAAGAAAAAGAAGGTGAAAGAAGTTACCCATGAATGGGAACAAATCAACAAACAAAGACCCATTTGGCTGCGGAAGCCAGAGGAAGTAAGCAGGGAAGAATATGCTTCATTCTACAAGAGTCTTACCAATGATTGGGAAGAGCCTCTTGCTTGGAAGCACTTCTCTGTTGAAGGGCAATTAGAGTTTAAGGCACTGCTATTTGTTCCCAAGAGAGCCCCTTTTGATCTTTTCGATACAAGGAAGAAATTGAACAATATAAAACTTTATGTTAGAAGGGTGTTCATCATGGACAACTGTGAAGAGCTGATTCCTGAATATTTAGGATTTGTGAAGGGTGTTGTTGATTCTGATGACTTGCCGCTTAACATTTCTCGTGAAACCCTGCAACAGAACAAGATATTGAAAGTTATCAAGAAGAATTTGGTGAAGAAATGTCTTGAAATGTTCAATGAAATAGCAGAGAACAAGGAAGACTACAACAAATTCTATGAAGCATTCTCTAAGAATCTCAAGCTAGGAATCCATGAAGATAGTCAGAACCGGGGGAAGCTGGCAGATTTACTCAGGTACCACTCCACAAAAAGCGGTGACGAAATGACTAGCTTGAAGGACTATGTAACAAGAATGAAAGAAGGACAGCAACACATATACTACATAACAGGCGAGAGCAAGAAAGCAGTTGAACATTCGCCCTTCCTCGAGAAGCTGAAGAAGAAAGGCTATGAAGTTCTGTACATGGTGGATGCAATTGATGAATATGCTGTAACACAATTGAAGGAATATGATGGGAAAAAGCTAGTCTCTGCAACTAAAGAAGGGCTAAAATTCGAAGAAACAGAGGAAGAGAAGAAGAAGAAGGAAGAAAAGAAGCAATCTTTCGAAAACTTATGCAAGACAATAAAGGAAATACTTGGAGATAGAGTAGAAAAAGTGGTAGTATCAGATAGAATAGTAGATTCACCTTGCTGTTTAGTAACAGGCGAGTATGGATGGAGTGCTAATATGGAAAGAATAATGAAAGCACAAGCTTTAAGAGATAATAGCATGAGTGCTTATATGTCAAGCAAGAAAATAATGGAGATTAATCCAGATAATCCTATAATGGAGGAGCTAAGGAAAAGGGCAGAGGCCGACAAGAACGATAAATCGGTTAAGGATTTGGTGTTATTGATGTTTGAAACAGCATTATTGACATCTGGGTTTAGTCTTGATGATCCAAACACATTTGCAGCAAGAATTCATAGAATGCTGAAGTTGGGTTTGGCCATTGATGAAGGTGAAAGTGGTGAACAGGAACAGGATTTGGATATGCCTGCTTTGGAAGAAGAAGGTGGAAATGAGGAGAGCAAGATGGAAGAAGTTGACTAAAAAAGTTAAATCTCATTACAGTCATTTTGTATTTAGTGGTAGTTATGTGTTTATCTGTTTAATTTGCGTATGTTTTTGGAGAAGGGTTGTGAATGGCTTTGAATCGGTTTCTATGTGCAGTTTACAGCAGGTTTATGTGAATAAAATAAAATAATAATGTTTTATTAAATAACGTATTCTATCATGATTTGCATTTGTATTTCCTTCATGTTCTTGATTTGCATCAACTCAGGTATCACGAGGTTTGAGACGAAGAATAGTTTGTCATACCAAAATTGTATAATATTCATACCATTAATTGTATAAAAAAAATTATTTATTTTGTATCTGAATTGTACATATTTTTTTAATATTTTATCTTTAATTTATATTTTTTTTAATAATTTATTGAGACTATTATTAATTCTCAAGTTCAATTAAATCAAAAATATAAATCTCTTAAATCAAGCATAAGAGAATTACAATCATCAATTAATAAACCAAAACAGAACAATCCCTAAAATTTATACTTGTTTGTACATGAATTGTCTTCTTTTTTATATATTTTGTATTTTTTTTACATTTTTGTACCCGAATTGTCTTTTTTTGCTTGTATTTTGTATTTTATTGTACATGTTTATACATGATTCTCCTTTTTTTTATCTGTCTTGCACTTGTTTTTATGTCTTTTTTTTATCAGTTCTTTGAGCGTATTTGTGTCGTGAAACTGGACCTCTTATTTGATTTTTGTTCAATAAATTTTACTATATCACCACTTTTTTAAATTATTTTGTATATCGATACTCTTTTCCTAATTATTTTTATTTTGAAGACCATATCCATAACACTCCTTTAAAATCTCCTTACAATAATGTACAATACGACCAAATGCTGAAATATCCAAGTTAAAAAAAAAAAAAATCTAAGTTATTTTTAAAGATCAATAAAATAACTTAGAATTAAGGTTTGGAGTGACATGTGGAGAGAAGATTCTCACTAATTATTTGAGTTGGGATTTTAACGATAAAATATCTAGGTTACATTTTTTTATTACGTGGTTATCACTACAGTTTGGATTATGGATCATGGTCAAGTCTTATATACTTATGAAACCATTTGAAACAAATGGCGTAATAATTATTACGGAGTGCGTTTGATTTGCTTCATGACAAGTTAAATTATTTAATAAAATATAATACTAAAATATCTTAATACTCCATAATAAATATTTTTAAAAATTTTGACTAATTTAATTAAAATCAAAGTCAAGGGGAGAAATTTTTAATTTCTGCAGTCGGTAGATAATACAATTTGAGACCAGAAGACAAGAAAAAATAAAGTAAATGGAGGACGATATCAAAATTGCTTCAATTCATCAAAAAGCAGAGCATAATTTTGAAACGAAAATCTGGGAACAATCTCCCACATTAATCTATACTATTATCAGACACTAGTATAAACTCTTAAGATGCAGCTTGACATATTAATACCTGCTTGGAGCTGCTGCGGCAGAAATCAATGCTCGCTCATGGAAGATTTGAGCTGGCAGAACCTGCACCAAAACCACCAGCACCCCTGCCAAAAGCAGGTCTCCCGCCACTTCCCTGCATTTATGGAATTATAACCAAGATATTAGAATTGATAACTGTGTGCTTTTTTATCACAAAGACGAACTTGTTTTTGTTTTATAAGATAAAACAGCTTAAAATCGTGCATCATGCTAATTTCAAACAGCAGCATAAAAAACTTGGTAATAGGGTAATTGCTTATCCGGAAATATTAACAAAAGTGTTAGCATGTTGGAGAAATAACATGAAAATAGAAAATATGAACAGAAGATACACGATATGATGGAAGTTTGACACAAAAAAGAAAAAGAAAACAAAGAATTTTCTGTGAAAAATATTCATTCTCAATCATGGAAACTGGCAGCAAATAGAGCATAGAGCATGGACAAGTTGAATATATGCAGAAGAGAAATATAAAGAAATTGCAGGAGGGGAAGTAATTACCCCATAGGTGGGTCTGTAATCAGCAGGGGCTCCACCCTTGTCACCAAAGTCACCACCAGGTCCACGAGGACCTCCACGGTATCCATCTCGGTCACCACCAAATCTCCTCTCTCCGTCAAAATGAGAGGGACCACTGAGTTGAAGCAATGCAAAAGAATCTTATTAGCATTTGTTCAAGACCAGGCATATCATATAAAATCTTGTATCAAAAGAGACAATTGCAACAAAAATAAACATAGGCAAATGCCAAATATTGTAGAGAAACTGAAACATAATAAGAGAATGAATTAGATACAACAAGACATGTAACACGAAGAATGATAAAATTTAAGGACAGAAAAAAGAGAAGTGATGTACCGTGGGCGATCGCCTGGTGGACCTCCCATGGGTCTACCAAGAGGCTTGTTCTGTTTCTTCAATGTAGCAGGAACAATCTCAGATGGCAAATTGAGGTAAGTTCGCAAAAATTCAATACCATCATTGGTGAGGTACCAGTAGTAGTGCATCCATGCAAAGGTCTCACGAACATACTCCTTGGACTTGAAGCTTTGCATCAGCTTAATAACTTGAAGATTTGGCACATCAATGTTTGGGTGCTTTGCAAGGTTGAAGTCCTTCTTAGCAAAGCATACTCCCTCTGAAAGAATCACAAAGGCGAAAATAGCCAAATCAATTACAGCTATCACAACAAAGCACACGCAAAATGTGAAGACTCGTATAAACAGACACATTTCCTGGATATAACGGAAAATAATATAGTATGTATAAAAATCCAAGGATACCATTTGTGCCACCTAGAATAATTTGAAATCATGTAGAAAATGCATTCATATTTTTTAAGTACTATTTTGAAACGTTATACTTAATTTCTACTCACAGACATTAAAAGATTGAGATTTCAACATACATTTATATTTCATTTTACACTAAATCAAACCTAAACTTCACAATTTAGATTTAGAATAGGCTGAATAAGCAAATTCATCAAGTATCTAATTCATCAACATTCAGGCACACTCGGATATAATCGATACTTAAAATCCATAGATAGCTGAAAATATCCGAATAGATTACAAACTAAGTCTTAATTTCTTTTTTCATAAAGAACATTCTTATATGTATAAATCCAGAAAATGGTACCTTGGAATAGGTACTTAGATATCTCACGGCGGTTCTTCTCCGGAATGATCTGGATACATAGTAACATACCGATGAAATCACAACAATTGAAGTAAAAAATAAAAAGTAGAGATCATATTAATGCTTAATGGAAGTGATAAAGTAGGTACCATAATTGCCGGCGGCAATGAGCAGACGGTGCGATAAGCGGCGGCAACGGATGTTTTACAACGAGGTTTTGCAGTACTTTATCGCATAACAGAAGAAAACCTAGAACTATTTCTTCTTGTTTATTTATACGCTTTTCTAGGCTCTATCTGAGCTTTCCTTTTGGGCCTTGAACGTTTGATCTTGAGCTTTCCGTCTACATTTTAAGCCTTTTAATCAAATAGCTCCTAGGAAATTTTTCTTTTTTCCTTTTCTATTTCTAAATAACAAAAGTATCATATTATAATTATATCTCTATATTTGTACTTAATTTTACATTTTATCCCATATATTTGCAGGAAATGTTAAAATTCCGTTCAATTAGTTGATTAATTTTTTAGTTTTTTCCAACATATTGACGTTATTTCAATTAAAAGTAATGACATATTTGTAATCAAAATAAAAAAAGATTGAAATGAGTCATAATTTGTTAATTTCTATCACTTTTTACAGCGAAATGAAAAAATGTAATAATTTTTCTAAATTACAGGAAAGAAAATCTATTAATATTGTAATATATATTTTTTTTAATTTATGTAATTTGCATGGTTCCTCTAATTATTACCCATCATAATACTATTTTTTTATAGACCCTTCATTAATACTATGTAGCAATCGAGTTACAATATATACATGCATTTAATTGACAATAAATAAATAAATAAAACACTTCTATAAACAATTTTAAGGTAGAAAATACTTAGACCAGATTTATGAGAATCATATTTTTTTCATTTTTCCTACTTTATTTTATTTTTGGTGAAAACATTAATATCATTATCACATTTAAAAATTAATTTGACCTTTTCATTCTATTGACTTGGTCAGGTTTGAGTTAAGAAAATTACTCAATTATTTATTACAACACTAATGATATGAGCAAGCAATTTCTATTATAATGTCTATAATAACTTAAAGAAAATACATTTAATCATATATCCCAAAGAAGTAAAAGTTTCGAGGAAAAAATTTAAAATAAAAAAAAAAAAAACCTTATTGCATTATATTAATTTCTTTAAATTTATTTTCAATGTTATCATTTAATTATTTTCTGATTTGATTTTTTTGGATTTTAATTGATGCAAAATTGCAATTATTAGAAAAATTATGCTAAATTAGTTACTTGAAAAAGGGGTAAAGCACTAAAGCAGCATCCTAGCTTGCACAAAAGAGACACCAAATATTAATTATAATAAGATAGAGAGTCTGACTCTTAAATTTCTTTTAAAATAAAAAGTAATTAAATTAAACAGACAACATACCAACTCTTTTTTATTTAGCTCTCTAAGAAAAAGCAATATCTTATAAAAGATTGAAAGTTTATTATTTGTGGATTATTACTATAATATATATATATATATATATATATATATATATATATATATATATATATATATTATTCATCCGCTATTTCAGGGTATAACTGTAAATTTATAAATGTTTAGTAATCATATAAAAATAATCCGCTATTTCAGAGTATAACTGTAAATTTATAAATGTTTAGTAATCATATAAAAATAATTAACTAGCACTAAAACGTTTAATTTTATCTAATGGGTAAATTATTTATAGATTCCTAAGATTTTATATAATATGTTTTGGGGTCACTCTATTTTGAAAATTGTATCATCACGTCTCTCAGGTTTTTAAAATTATAATATCAGGTCATTCCGTCCAGAAACGGTATTAGTCAATTGAAAAAGTCAACGATTTTAATTAAAATTTTTCAAAATGATAAAATTAGCTTTTGTTTTATTTTAACGTTTAATTTTTACCTAATAGACATTTCACAATGTCATCAACAACCAAATTATTTAAAATTATGGAAGCTAAATTAAAGAATTTTGAATTGATGAGTATAAGCACATGGGACCTTCAGTTTCCACTATTATTATTACTTGTAATGAATAATCACAAACATTGTTGTTGTTTTTTATTTTTCCTTCTTGATATAATTATTATAATTACCGTTATTAGATGTTGGAATTTGTGGGTGATTAATTACAATTTAGGAAAAAATAATTATTGTGAAAGACATTAAACTAAAATAATGACATCACAAATTACAAAATTAAATTAAAATTAGAATAAAGTACTATGATAGTAATTAGCATTGAAATTTTTGACATGTATATACATAAGAAATCATCATTAGCTTCCTTAATTAGCATGAAATGTATCATAATATATAAAATAGTATCTCAAATTTATTTTCCTCCTTCATCTAAAGTAATTTTCTTTCATAGCATGTTACTTTTGTCTAAAGCTTTCAGAATTTTCATGCATGTATGATATCACTAATCCTCCTCATATCCGAGTCATTTTCATAATTAATTAAATAAATTAATTTAGTAACAAATAATTATATTCTATAATTGACTAATATGTCTATGTAGATTACGATTTATATTATTTTTCGCTATGTTCTAAGATATAGTTTTATTTTATCTTTTAATTTGTTCAATAAAAGCAGTCATCTTTATATATTTTTGAAATAATTTATTATTTTAACTTTAACTAATATAGTTTTTTTATTATTATTAATTTTCTCCACCTATTTTAAATTTGGTAACGGAATACATAGACACAAATTTTGATTAATCTAAATTTGAGTATTGCAAAAATCTATTAAGGTGGCTGATCATCTTAGTCCAATTTTCTTCATTTATAGTTCTAGAATCCGAATTTTAAAATTTAATGAATTTAACGTTTTATCTTGCTAAACCAACTATCGTTAATAAATAGGTAAGTTATTTGAATAGTATATAGCAGGTAGAACTAATATTAACAAAGTTAATTTTTAATAAAATCTTAATTAAACCTTGAAAAAAAAAACATATTACAAACATTATAAGAATTGACTTATAAAAATGGTGAAAAAACTTATTACCGAACAAAGTTTTAAGCACGTTAGAAATAAAATAAGATAAGATATAGAACAAAAAATCATATGATTGTTATTAAAAACCTTACAAACAAGAAACTAAAATAAAATAAAATAATCAAAGAAATTAAGATAAATTGTACTATAAACAAACACAAAGAAGGATTAAAAAGTTAAGTAATATTAAAATCAGAATAAGTAATTATCAAATCAAACTCTTTGCGGATTATCGCATTGGCTTTTATTGTGTTTTCTTCTCCAAACACCAAAAGAAACAATCTCATGTAATATTGTATATATTTTTAATTGAATTTCCTCACATTTTCACAATCTCACCATTTTAAAGTTAATTAAAAAGAAAGAAGTATGAACCATTTTTGAAACCTCTATAAAAGAAAAATTACCAATCTTGCACCATCATAAATATATTATCATAGAGTCATATAGTCATAGAGAAGAAGGGAAAGAAGATAGTGTAGCTCCCATACTTGATGAAGTAGGTGCAATTTCTTCTCCACCAATTGATCCTTCGACATTATCCCAAAACAAATAATTTGAACAATTTTGTGATTCAACCCATTCATTTAGCTCTTGCCTTTGCAAGCAACCCAAACCAATTTCTCCTTCATCATCTATACTACAAGATTGCATTTCCATTGGCACCATATTTTCCATGTTGTGATCAATTAATGGTGGTAAGTAATTTGTATCCATTCCCATACTAAATGTTGCTTGGGGTGCAAGCGATTGAATCTGATGGTGATGGTGCTGGTGATTCGAGTTCCACGTTTCTGTGCTTAAATTCGCTGATTCATGAAAAATTTCCCCTCGAATGTGTAAACTCGCTTCTGAAATTCCGTCTAGCGGAAGAGTAGTAGCAGTGGTAGTAGTTGTAGTAGTGTCAAACATAAATAAGGGGGTCGGAGATGAAAATAGGGTTTCTTGAACTTGATGAGACCTTGTGGTCAAATCTTGATGGACTAAATCTAGTTGGTTAGACCCATAATTTAGAAGTGGATGATCCGTACTTGTAGTTGCATTTGATGCATTTTGAGTTGCAGAAGGCTTTCTTATTTTCTTCTTAATCCATGAATTCCAATAATTCTTTATCTCATTATCGGTTCTTCCAGGCAAATGACTTGCTATATGAGCCCATCTAATCATACACATAAATCATGGTTGAAATGTCTTATTAGTTCAATTAAGAAGTGATTTAGAAGTAAATTATTGAAAATTACAAATTAATTAACAAAGAAAGTGATGGGTTTGATATAGAAGAAATATGCATGCAATCCACATTGAGAATGTGTATTGTAGCCTCGGATTTTGAAAATGTAAGTAACTTGGAAATGAAAATTTTGAATTTCATAGGGAAAATGATGGGTTGAATCTGCAAAAAAACAAAAAAAAGGTATTCATTTGTAAATGTAAATTATAAGTTTGTAACCTCTGATTTTGCCTGCTTAACGTCTTGTAATATTCTGTTGATAGATGCTTAAAAAAAGAATTTTTTTTTAATAATAAAAGTGAGTTAATTAAATAATTAATTAATCAGTATATGCCTAACTTATGTTCTAAGTTTGCTATAAAAAAAAAAATTAAGTAAAGAAATGAACTTATTTTAATAGTCTACTAGTACTAGCAAGCAAAGAGAAAAATCCCTAAACTGACAACACAAGCTAAATGTGATGATTATTTTGGAAAATCTTCCCATTTTATGGGAAAAATCAGGAAAAAAAAGGACAAGAAAATGAAGAACTCTAGCAAGAAATAATTAAAAATTAAGGTATTCAAGTATTGCCAAGAAATCCAAGAACAAAAATTTGGGTTAATAACGAACTTTAATTAGAAGAAATTAGTTCAAATACGATATGCAAGAGATTAATTAATTGATTAATTAAGATTAAGAAATAAATTAAACCTGTTTCCAACAACTCCATGAAGGCTAATAATCAACTTCTCTTCTTCAGGAGTAAACCTTCCTCTTCGAATATCAGGTCTCAAGTAATTAATCCATCTTAAACGACAGCTTTTTCCACATCTTTGAAGCCCTAATAACAAAAATTTATACTCTTAGTTAAAATTACTAAAAAAAAAGTTTATTAATAATTAGTAAATTAAAAGAAAGAGAAAAAGAAAATAAACCAGCTTTTTCAGGAACTTCACTCCAGCAGCCATAACCATGAGTAGTAATATATCGAATAAGCTTTTCATCTTCTTCAGGTGACCAAAGTCCTCTTTTAACCTTCTGCTGGTTACAGCAAGAATGGTGACCCATAATCAAGAAACCCTGCTTATCAAAAATAAAAAAAATAAAAAACCCTAATCTTGATTCTTGATTTTGCTTAATAATAATAATAAAATTAAAAGAAGGCTAAAGCTTGAGCAAGCTGAGGCAAGAAACTATAGCTCTCTCTCTCTCTGAATTTAAAAGATTAAATTAACAGGAATCAGCCGACACTGAAATTGGAAATGGGTCCGATTTAAGGGACCCAGATTTTCATCTAACCCTAAAACGACGTTTCATCGGCTGTTATTGTAATCATTTTCAAGAACAGTGTAGTTTTTGTTACAGTTACTTACTGGTTTTCTATTTTCTACGTAGAGTTGTATTATTACGTAAACATGTTTTTTTTTTTTTTAAAATATATATATTCTTGAACCCTGAATTTTTTTTTTGCCGGTTGTTTCACACTCTCTTTCTCTGTTATAATATTTTCTTTCTTGCACTGTCAATGTCAACTTAATTATATTAACTTCCAATTAAATGGTGACACATATGACTTACTAAACATGTTTATATGAAATATCCATTAATTAATACTACTAATTAGTTTTTTTATAATATTATTATACACATGGTAGAAGGACAAATGACATGTTAAGATATAGTAGCATAATATTTTTTTTATTAATTACGAGATATCTAAACACTTAGGGGTGAGCAAAATTCGGTAATTACCGAATTACCGATCGGTAATTACCGAACCGATTCAATTCGGTAGCCAAAAATCGGTAACGGTAACTTACCGATCGGTAATCGGTAACGGTTTCGGTAGAGGAGTTTGAAATTTTCGGTAAAAAAAATTACCGAATTACCGAATACATTACCGACTTAAGTTTCCTCAAAACGACGTCGTTTTGATTTACTATATATATGTATCCCTAAATTAACCTAACTTCTCTATTTTTCTTCCTGCGCAGCCACTTCCTCTCCTCTTCTTCACGCATCTCTCCTCTTCTTCACACACCTCTCCTCTTCTTCACGCACAACAATCCATAAACCCTGAATACTCAAATCTAAAATCCCCACAAGTTCAATCACGAGATTGCCCTGCTGGATTGTACAAGGATTGTAGGATTTTCAATCAATAGCAATTGGAATCAATAATTCTAAGGTATGAATTGACGATTCACTTGATATGGATATAATTCTTCATTAAAAACATTTCAATGCATCGTTATATATGTTTTTCAATATGTATCGCACGATATTAATAGCTATGCTCTCTTAGTCTTTGCTTTTCTAGTTCTTCGGTAGAGGTATTTCTTGTTAGTGCACGATATTTTCATGTAAACTGAAAACAAGTTGCCTTAATTTATTTTATCAATATCATGGAAATGCAATTGAATGAAAAAAAATGCAAATTGTTGATCGTATTACTGGCTACCTTGGAAATGCATTACAGATACTCTCTGGCTCTGTGGTGATGATTCAAAATATGATCATAACAATTTTCCTATGAAGACTGCAGTTGCATTCTAAATAAATCGTGTATCAGTATATATTATTTGGTTCTTGAGGTAGTGAAAATTATATGTATATTCAGAGTTTCACAGTAGTCTTGACAAATGTAATTTCATTCATTCTTGTATACGTCAATACATTTGTTTATTATGAAAGAAAAATGTTAGGCCGTGCCATGTTTTCAAAGGCAAGCTAAAAACTACCCATTTAGCCCCTTGTTTCAGTGATTACTTCAGAGTTTGTGCATGGTGGTAATTCACTTCATGCTTAAACTCATTATCCACATATACAGAATACATCATAGAGCCTTAGCACTAGATACATGTTCATATCATTAACACATTACAAAAATTCTTCCTACTGTCACAACAATAATGTCAATCTAGTGAGCGAAACAGACAAGGAGAAGACTCTTTACAAAGTGCAAAAGAGGGTTATAAATATATATTGCCTAGACCCCTTCACAGTAAAAAAAAGTAAGCAAAATTGTTGATTCAGTAAATAGAAGCGTTAAATCTTGGCTCATAGAAACAGACCTGATTGTTGTATGACTGGAGAGCACATCCGGCTATCCATGACCAAACCTTCTTATCTACATCATATA
>CANUEY010196772.1:0-16132 GCA_948099555.1 Croton setiger
GTAGTTCGCATATCTCTTTAGCAAAAACCGTATTGTCTGTCCACCTTCTATTTTTTAGCCGTATATTTGTAACTGAGTCAATTTAAAATGTAAATTTAAGTTACCGTATCCATAAAATTGTAATTGTCTTGATAATAATAAAAACAATAAAAAGCTAAAATGCTAAAAAAAAAAAAAAGCAACTAGTTAGCTTAGCTGTTTCCTGTAAGAAGCAAAGGGGGAAGAAGGGAGATAAAGAAGAAAGGACCAAAAACTAAATCTATCCTTTCTGTCTTAACCTAACTCTCCGGCGTTAGACTCTCTCCTCTCTTCCCCCTCTCTCTCTCCATCCGCCATCTCCACCGCCATGCTCCATCCCTGCCTCTTCTTCCTTCTCTTCCTTCTTTCTACCTCCTCTGCTGACGATGCTGCTGTTATGCTGAAACTCGCTGCCTCCTTGTCTCCGTTGCCGTCCGGTTGGTCGACCAAGTCTTCCTCCGGCCTCTGTACCAGCTGGAAAGGTGTAGAATGTGATTCTTCCAACAGTGTGCAATCCATTTCTCTTGCAAATCAAGGTCTCACCGGAACACTTCCGTCAGAGCTGTCTACCTTAACTCAGCTGAAGACGCTCTCTCTTCAAAATAACCAACTTCGTGGTGATCTTCCATTGTTTGCTAATCTCTCTAATTTGGCAAGTATTTATTTAGATTACAATAATTTCACTTCTATACCTTCTGGATCCTTCAAAGGTCTTACTGGTCTCCAAGTTTTAAGCCTTGGAAATAATGTTAATCTTGCTCCATGGCAACTCGCTGTCGATCTTGCCGATTCAGTTGCTATTACATCTATAACAGCCAGCCAAGCTAACATTTACGGCTCCATTCCGGATATTTTTGGGCCTCTTTCTAGTTTGCAGGATTTAAGGTTGAGTTACAATAATTTGACAGGTCCTTTGCCTCAATCTTTGGTAAATTCTGGGATCCAGAACTTATGGCTGAATAATCAGCAAATGGGCTTATCAGGTACTGTTGATGTGTTAGCAACAATGACTCAGTTGGCTCAAGTGTGGCTTCAGAAGAATCAGTTCAGTGGTCCAATTCCAGATTTGTCAAAATGTGTTAACTTATTTGATTTGCAGTTGAGAGAGAATCAGTTTACTGGTGTTGTACCACCATCATTGACTTCGCTTCCTGCATTACTCAATATTTCATTGTCAAACAACAAATTGCAGGGTCCTTCTCCTGTTTTTAAGTCCTCTGTTAGAGTCGCCAATGATGGTAAAAATAATTACTGTACCGAATCTGGTAAGCCTTGTGATTCTCAAGTAACAGCGTTGCTTGAAGTTGCAAGAGGTTTTGGTTATCCGACGAAACTTAATGATGGTTGGCAAGGAGATGATGCTTGTTCTGGCTGGGACTTTGTTAATTGCGATCGGCAGAACAAAGTTATTATTGTTAATTTAGCGAAGCAGGGTCTTACTGGATATATTTCACCTGCATTTGCCAATCTCACTTCATTGAAGAATTTGTTTTTGAGTGGGAATAACTTGAATGGTACAATCCCTGCAAGTTTGACCCAACTTACACAACTTCAGACACTTGATGTTTCTGGCAACAATCTATCTGGGAAAATTCCGTTCTTTCCAACCTCAGTGAAGTTCATCACGAAGCCTGGAAACAGCCTATTGGGCACTGAAATAAATACAGGTGGAACTACTCCAGGATCATCCGACACAAGTGGCGGTTCACCGAGTGGGAGCACATCTACAAAAAGTTCAGGGAAACGTTCTGGTATAAATGGAGGTATTATTGCCGGTATTGTTATAGCTGTTATCATATTTGTTGCTGTTTTAACATTCGTATTATGTAAATATAAGAAAAAGCATGGAAGGTATGGGAATGTGGAGAAAGAGGATAGTGTTAAGGCAAATGGTAAAGAAGAAGGAACAAGTAGGGTTTATGGGTATAATGGGCTGCCTACTGAATTGCATAGTCAGAGTAGTGGTGGTGACAGCGAACATAAGATGTTTGAGGGTGGAAATGTTGCAGTGTCAATTGAAGTTCTTAGACAGGTTACCGATAACTTTAGTGAGAGCAATATCATAGGAAGAGGCGGCTTTGGGGTAGTATATAAAGGGGAGTTGCATGATGGGACTAAGATTGCTGTAAAGAGGATGGAATCCAATGTGATGGGCACCAAAGGGATGAATGAGTTTCAGGCAGAGATTGCGGTGCTTTCAAAGGTTAGGCACAGACATCTAGTTGCTCTTTTGGGTTATTGTGTTAATGGTCATGAGAGGCTATTGGTGTATGAGTATATGCCGCGTGGAACTTTAGGGCAGCATTTGTTTGAATGGCAACAACTTGGCTGCCCTCCACTTACATGGAAGCAGAGAGTTACCATTGCTCTAGATGTTGCCAGAGGTGTAGAATATCTGCATAGTCTAGCTCAGCAAAGTTTCATTCACAGAGATTTGAAACCTACAAACATTCTTCTTGGGGATGACATGAGAGCCAAAGTGGCAGATTTTGGTTTGGTTAGAAATGCACCTGACGGTAAGTATTCTGTGGAAACACGACTGGCAGGCACCTTTGGTTATCTTGCACCAGAGTATGCTGGTAAGTAAATTGTTTTCTGTATTTACTTTAGCACTTATGTCCACTGCCTTGTTGTGGTGTATCGTGCATTAACAATTTCATCATGTATCATCACTGTATTTGGCAAAATTTGATTGGTTTAGAAACTGAAGAAACCATAGAATTTACATCTAGCATTGTTATAGCAACATTAATATCTCTATATATAGGTTTTTAGAAACATTGTGCAGAATCTTTATTGGTGTAACTTGGAGAGTACAATTTGATCAAATGCCCTTAATTTCTCTTGATTTCTTCTTTCTCCTCTTGATATGGAACTCTCATGATAAGCTTTTTATTATGTTTTCTTGAAATGTCTGAAGGTTATTAGAATATGTATCTTTCTTCTGTGGTGTAATTTGCTGAAGATTACTTGAGAGCTAATTTACGTTTCTTGTGAACTTATATGTCTGCATAATTTTGCTTGCTTGGGTTTCAATTATTCTTTTTCTGGATTGCTTTAGTGTGATGCAATCGTGTTTTGGTTTACTTATTGTCAGCTACTGGAAGGGTGACAACGAAGGTGGATGTTTATGCATTTGGAGTTGTTTTGATGGAAATGATAACTGGCAGAAAAGCTCTAGAGGACTCTCTAGGGGATGAGAGGGCTCATCTGGTTACATGGTTCCGCAGGGTCCTAATCAACAAAGACAACATTCCAAAGGCACTTGATCAGACTCTCAATTTGGATGAAGAGACATTGGCTAGCATTTACAAAGTGTCTGAGCTAGCAGGGTACTGCACTGCTCGCGAACCATACCAAAGACCTGATATGGGGCATGCAGTCAACGTGTTGGGTCCTCTAGTAGAGCAATGGAGACCCACTAGCAAAGAAGATGATGACAGTTACGGCATCGACCTCCATATGAGCCTTCCACAAGCTCTTCAAAGATGGCAAGCTGATGAAAGTTCATCATCATTCTTTAATGACCTATCCTACTCGGAGACCCAGTCAAGTATTCCATCAAAGCCAGCAGGTTTTGCAGAGTCATTTAAATCAGCCGATCTGCGATAACACTAGGAGAAGATGATGAATCTTTTTAAAATTGAGATCAAAAGAAAGGTCAAGAACCATGGGGGATTGTCACTGGCAATCATCACAAAGTGTATCAAAGGTGTAATTGTATTTATTGATTTTGCTTGTTTCTTTCACGATCTTCAATTCTCAATTGGACTACTAAAGCTGAGCAGTGAAGGTATGAGTTGCTGTATGGGATTCATTGTGCTCTTATTGATCTGAGGGATTACAAAAGGCGGTTTCTTCCTTTTTACTATTTATTTATTTCTTCCCTTTGTATTTTCTCCTGTGATGGGCAAGGCAGGGTGGGTGAGGAAGGAAAGAGAAAGGATGTATCATATTAATGGATTGCTAATTGCTTCTATTATTCTTATTCTTATTATTATGAATTCATTTGTCCCTTTTCGTTCACTTGTTTGATATTGCAACTAGAATTGCTTGTTTGAAAGTGCTGTTCTGGAGCCCAATTTTACATTAATTTTGCCCGTCCTCGTTCAACTTTTATGTTTAAAACTTCACTTTGTAACCATGATGTCCACCATCGTTCACCGGTTACAAGTTGGATGTCACCTCATATTTTGCCATGACAGAAATTGAAAGAAGATGGTTGATTTGGTTACAAATTACTCTGTTTTGTTTCTTTTCTGTTTATTTAATAAAACTTTTCCTTTTCAGCGTTTGATTTATATAAAAAATTTTATTCCTAAAAATATTCACTCGAATTCTGTAAAATATATAATATGTTCACTTCATTTTCGAGCAATATATTTTTTAAAAATTGTGAATATTTTTAGATTTTAAATTGTGTTCAAATAAAAAAAATTTGTTAATGAAATGACTACTGCTTTAGTAATTAAAGCATATTTCTTAATATTTTTTTTTTTCAACAATAACTGCTTATAAAAATAAAATTGCAGTTTACTTTGATTGAAATGTCACGGATTTTCATGAATACTAAACAATCTTAATTATGTACTATTCAAAAATTCTATTCATACGCGTATTTCAAATTCAAAAGTCAATGTTAAAACTTCTCTCCCTTTCAAAAAATTTGGCTTCAAGTCCGCATAAAAGAAAGCATTGAGAAAGTTTTATTTTCTGTCCATGAATTTACGGTAGCCATAATTAGTTCATTTATTTATGCAACAAAATCATCTTTATTTATTGAAAAGTACAAATAATTTTGTGGCCAGTTTCACAAAATTTCGCCACAACTAGTTTTATTATACATGGAATACGTTCACTTACATAAATACTAATACTTTTATTTTTATTTTTAGATCTTTATGGTCAAAACATAATTAAAATAATTAATTTTGTGATATGTAATTCAAATTTGTGGAGACGTTTCTAATAGATGCACGTACAACATTATTAAACTTTAAATGTTAGCTAAATAAAAGCACAATTTTCACATTTTGTCCTTTGAGATATTACATGAAATCATTTTATGTGTTCATCTTTGAATGTTGGAGAACGTGATTAGTTCTTACAAATTGGAAACCGAATTTCACATGCTTAGTTTACATCATTTATTTGTCTTAAATAGTAAATTTGGAGATATTTTAGAAGATTTTTGACTAAAATTATAATTAAACTACTTTCTTAATCCACTATAATATTTTAAATAAAGGTATGACTGAGACTATTATGTATTGGGAATGACTAATTGATTAAGAGAAAAGAAACAAGTGGTAGAAGAAGAACATGTTTGTGAGGAATATGATTGATATTAATATTTAAATATTATATTGAATGAATAGTTGTTAGCTTAGCAATTGATGTCGATGTTTCTTTTGCTTATGGTATTAGTTGACAATGAGATGGATATTAGCTGGAAGAGTGAGATATGTTTGGTTTGATTATTATCTTATTACTCAGTTTGGTTTGATTTCATTAGTGGTGCACATGTTTTTAGGGATCTTTCCCCAAATTTCTTTTTGCCTTTCTAGTTTTTTAAAAGAGAAAAAACAAAAGTCTAAAGTCCTTATTAAATTAATTCCCTTGTCAACTTTAGCTTATGATAGATTTTTCTTGGGGATTACACGTGTTGCATCCTGTCTCTGTCTCTTGCAGGTTTCTTTCTGTAGTAGTTTATTACTCATAATTGAAAGATTATGCGGCACGAATTGTGCGCTCATATAACTTGTTACTTATCTCATTTAGCATACCCCACATTATCAAAATGATAAATTATTATTTAATTTATGAAGTTCTATGTAATTTATTATTTGAACCGCGAATCTTTGTAATTCATAATCTATGATTAGCCTAATAGATGGATTCACCCCTAAAATTTTACTATTTTCTTGAATAGAATTTCAAATTTTGTGTGTGTTCAAATTGACACTCCAACTTTTATTTCCTTAAAAAAATCAACACTTGGCTTGGTGCGTGAATTACATGCGTGACTCAAGGTGGTAAACGTAATTTTTAAGACACATTCATATATGTTTTAGAAAATCAAGGACCAAAAACAAATTTTACGCTATCTTCCTCCTCTAACCAACTGGATTGCAAATCTCCAACCACTACTCACTGGAAATAACGTAGATAAGGATTTATGTTCATAGTAGAAGGAAGAGCTTATCGAGGGTAGGCGAGTGATGTGTTCATCGCCTCCAACCACCCATCAGATCAAACAGAAAGATCCTTGGAATTCTGAAGGCTATACATTCCTGAAACTTTGAATGTCCATATCTTCTTTACTCGACCATCAATCATTACATTGATTGTAACAAAAAACTCGTTGGAGCTTGGACTATCCACTAGTGATGTTAATTCGTCTATCCAATCAGGGACAAAAGCTTTCAAAGTTGCAACAACGATCAAACACCTCTAAACGACTTCGACTTTGATGCTCTTTCTCGAAGTTCTAATGGCCAGCTGGAGGCGATGAACACAACATTTGCCTTCCTTCCACGAGCTCTTCCTTCTGGTATGAAGACCTAGCCTTATTAACTCTGTTTCCAATGTCAATGGTTGGCCATCTCCTGTGTTAGGGAACAAAAAAAAAAGAAAATTTTTCATATAATCCTAAATTTTATGAGAAAGATATAGTTAGGTCTTAAAAAGTACATTTTGGGAGCCTAAACTGCATGTGTTTTTCTTGCACTATTTTGTCTTGAGCGAGGTGTTAATTTGATGAATATTTATTTGTTTGTTTTGACTATTTATTTTTAAAAAGGAAACATGATGTGACATCTCTAACCAAACCAAACGTCATTCATGACATCATTTTAAGCATAACATGCATTTTTATAATTCTCATCGCATAAACATAAATTTAAATAGAAGTTTCTTATTTGTTAAGAAATTAAAGTGGAAATGAAGTAGGAGGTGTAAAGGAGAGTTGTGGGGAATTGGAATAAAATCATTAGAGTCTAGAGAGAGGGTTAAAGAGGTGGAAAATGGTGGAGATACAACAGCTACGAAAGAAAACAAAAAAGAAGATAAAGATAGAGAAAAAGAAAGAAAAGAAAGAAAAGAGAAGAGAGAAGAGAAAAGGAGAAGAAACCAACCTATTTCAGAGTGTCTAGGGTACCTAAGGAAAATTAGGAATGAAGTATAAAAGAAAGAAAGGGAAGAGAAACCACAGAAACAAAGAAAAACAGTGAAGAGAGAAAAACAGGGCTGTGAGAGGCAGTGAGCAGGAAAGGGGAAAGAAAGAGAAAAAGAAGAAAATGTAGCTTGCATGGTTTGATTTGAGGCTTAGGGATAGTTAAAAGGTGTTCGTGGGAAGAGATTGGTGGCGAGAAACGGTCGGAAAACCGCCAGAAATCACCGGAAAAGTCGCTGGAAGTCGGGGAGAAAAATAGGGTTTGGGTTGGAATTCTGGGCAGAAGGAAGAAGACGATCAAAACGACAGCACAGGCTACATTTTGATGAATTTTACCTATTGAGTACTTGAATTTGGAGCATCGAGTTCTAGAGGGAGACGGGGTAAACAACCCAAGACCCGACCTAATCCACAGCTTTGAGATAAGTATAAACTTACTTTTTTTTTGTGAATTGTGATATTGTGAAGTGATAAATATTATTGATATATATTGTTTGGACCGGTACTAAAGCCCGGTCACTTGATTTATGTAATATTGGTAATATATGCCTATTGAATTGTTTGGACTGATACTGAAGCCTGTTCAATTGACTTATTTGCTTTGAATATATGATTATTAAACTGTTTGGACCGATACTGAAGCCTAGCCAATTAACTTATTTGCTTTAAATATATGATTATTGAACTGTTTGGACTAGTACCGAAGCCCGGTCATTTGAATTTATTGAATATTGAAATATTGTGATTTTAGTCATTGAGTTGGTACTGAAATCCGACCAATTGACTTATTGAGATTTTTGCTATTGGATATATATACTGTTTGGACCGGTATTGAAGCCCGACCATTGGATAATATGAAATGTTGTGATAATGGATATCTATCATGTCAGTGCATTCTTACAGTACTTAATTAAGGCCATTGTGATTATCGTAACTAGTGTTTGCAAATTTTACAAAAGAGACCTACGGGGTTCTAAATGATTTGACGAATGGACCTTCGGGTCAAATTATGCTACAGATGGATCTTCGGATCATTATATCTTACAGATGGATCTTCAGATCATTATATCTTACAGATGGATCTTCGGATCACTATATGAATATGAATCAACCTATGAATCATTCAGGTTTATATGTTACTGGCCAGCTATGGATACTTGTTTTGTGGAATTCCTGGGGCAACACTTGGCCGATGGATCACAGCGAAACTAAATGGAATTTTCATGTCATTTTGCATTTGCATAATTATATTGATTTGACAATTAACATGAAATTGTGAATTATGTAGTTTTGCTATGTTATGGTAAAATGATTTATATGTTGTCTTTAATTGTTTTAGTTTATACTTGCTGATTATACGACTCATCAAAATCACAATTTATGTTTTCAGGTCTGCAGTTTGAGTGAAGTTTAACACTTCACCAGCATATGCACAGGTCGTTCAGCTGAAGCTTAGGCCTCTCTCCCTCGTTCCATATCATATGGATAGTTGCATATAGACTTTGGTTTATATTATGTTTTGTAATGAATAGACATAAGTTTTGACATGTAAATTATAAATGGTATAATTATTAAGTCATTATGGTAAATAATTTTTGTAAAACCAATGATATATGTAAATTATGGTTTGTTAACTATCATGTTTAGTATTGGTTTAATGACGTTGAATATTGTTATATTAAATGCTTAATAATGTTAAACTGTTTGATATAAAAAAATGGCATGTTTTATGACTTATATATATATAAGTTGGTTGTTACAATTTTTGGTATCAGAGCTGATCTATGGCCCCATAGGGAAAGTCATATGCATAGTCTTTGAGTTCATTCATACACATTGTATTGACACATTACATGTATATAGGATCATGGAGCATGTTCATGAGTTCCAGAAGGGAGAGGGTTCAACTGGCCCAGCATTTTCTGTAGAGGAATCATATGAACCTCATGCATTTGGCCTTGATAATGTACCTGTTGTGAGGAAGAGGAATTATAAAGAGCTCAGAAAGTTAGGCGTAGTTGAATTCTTTAGCATTACAGATCCTGCTGAAGTCGAGACATGGCTTGAGCGGTTAAAAAGGGTGTTTGTCATGATGGAGAGTAAACCTGAGGAGAATTTTGACTATAGCATATCACCTCTCCAGTGTGATGCTTATAATTGGTGGAAGAAAGTCCCAATTCCATGGTTCGATCTCCAATTCTGACATGAGATAATTTCATCTATGAGTTCAAGGATAAGTACACGCTAGAGGTTTACAAAAATCAAAAGTAGAGGGAGTTCTTTAATCTCTCTCAAGGTGATATGAGCGTGGTAGACTATGAATTGAGGTTTACTCAACTGTCACAGTATGCTAGTTTTCTGGTAGCCTTTGAGAAGGACAAGTGCCGTAGGTTTGAGATGAGAGATACGGGCTCGGATCACACCTAGTGATTTGAGGTCCTTCTTCGATTTACGTGTTGCTGCTATTCGAGTAGAGAGATTACACAGAGAGAGACCTCCATTTGTTCCACGGCAGAAAATAGAGGGTGTAGTTCAAACTAAGGACGCAGGTAGTTCCCAAAAGCGTCTGAATCAGAGACCATCTATTTCTTCTGGTTTCCGAGGCAGAGCATAGGGTTATCAGGGTGGTTCATAGGCTGGGTATTAGAGAGGTAACCCATTTTCTCAGAGTGGTTTGGGTAGAGGACAGAGTCAGACTTAGTCAAGCAATTATGCACTTATTGTGGGAGACACCTATTGACGCTCGATTTTTGGCTCAAAATCTAAAAAGGAAAATGCTTAAGGAAAAATAAAATGTATTTATTTTAGTTTTAATTTCTCTTTATTATGTAAAATTAAGAAAAGAAAAGGAGAAAAATTAATTAATTAAAAGAGAAATTAAAAGAGGAGAAAAAGAAAAAAATTAAAAGAAGAAGAAAAAGAAGAGAAAAAAAATGAGAAAAGGGTGAAATTTGAAAGAATTAAAAGAATTAAGGAGAAATTGAAAGAGAAAATAGGGAAGGAAGGGTATAATTGAAAAGAAAGAAAAGAAAAGGCAAGAAGAAAGGTTTTGAATTGAATCAAACTGGTTTGATTCAAAACCAGTTTTCCCCGTCCCAATAAGAGAAGCAAAACGACATGTTTTGGTCCCAAACGACGCCGTTTCGCTTAAACAAAAAAAAAAAAAGAAAACAAAAGAAATTAAGCAGAAAAAATTCGAAGAAAAAATTAAACTAAAGAACAGAAGACAACAGTGACGAAAGGAGGAAGAAGGAACGATGAAAGACGATTGCAATTGTGCCAAAATGGAAATGAAAACAAAGGATTTCTGCAAGCATAACAGAATCGGTACGTGGAAGGACGAAGCGAAGGAGTACGAAGGTGAGTTGGAACAGATGAAGTAAAAAGGAAAAAAGAGAAGGTTATGCGAAAGAGGAAGGGTCCTATAAAAGCAGGGGGGCTTCGAAACCAGAGAGAGCTTCGGGGAATTAGAGGGAAGATTTGAGAGATTGAGAGAAAAGTCAGTACGCTAGCTTTTTTTGTAATTTAGGGTTTCATTTTTGTATTTGGGGATTTTCAAGTATTTTCTATTCTTTATATAAATTAGGGTTTCCTATCATTCTGAAATCAATTTAGGGAGGAATTTCGTCCCTGTTTCGAAAGTAATTTGAAATCAGGAATAGTTTAGAGTGTTAGTCATTTCTTTTATATAATCTTTGAAAGTTATTGTTGAAGAAACTGGAAATTGTAAAAAGCATTTGAAATTCTTTTGTTGAAATTAAAATCCAAAGATTCTAATTTAAAGGTACATTTTCTAATTTATATCTTCTCTTTTCATCTTACTTTTTGTTTTCATAATGTTGGGAATAATATGTGAGTCTGATTAAGCATGTGAATCAATTTGTTTCTTCAGCTTTTTGTGTGAATTCTGCTTTGTTCCTACACTGATTTCTGGTATTTTTGTCTGTTACAAAACATTCAAACCAAAACCTTTATGACAACTATACATATGATGCAGTTTGTGGGAGAGAGGCCCTATACTTCAGCTGAACCGACATATGAAGATGATCAGTGAAGTACTACACTTTACTCAGAGGAAAACCGTCAGTTGCTAACCTGAAAACATGAATTGCGATTTGATGAGTTGCATACTCAGTAAGTATAAACTAAAGTAATATAAAACAACAGTGAATCCAAACTTCAATAACAAATACCAAACCTGTCCAGGAGCATGTTCTTATATTTATATCTTATTATTCCATTTATATTAGGGACTGTGAAGGATTTAAACAATAATAACATGTAACCCCAATAACAACAATTACAACATAACAATATGCAAATGCAAATGTCATATGATTTCATTTAGATACGTTGTGATCCATTGAGCAAGGTACTGCTTCGGGAATTTCGTATAACATGTGCATGTGGCTAACCAGTAATAAAATCCTGTATGACCCGAAAGTCCATTTATAATTCATATGTTGACCCGAAGGTCCCATTTGTAAATTCAGATAACGACTTGTAGGTCCCGCCTATGAATTTTGCAAATACTGGTCAAGATGGTCACAACTGCCTTTATTAAGTTCGACGTGAATGACATATATTCATTTATCATAATATTCAACATAATCCTACGACCGGGTTTCAGTACCGATCCAAACAGATAAACATCATATAACAGTTCTCAATAAGTCAATTGGTCGGATTTCAATACCGACTCAACTCATTTAATCACATATATTCAATTACTAATAAATTTAAATGACTGAGCTTCAGTACCGGTCCAAACAGTTCAATTCTTATGAAATCAAGCAAATAATTCAATTGATCGGGTTTCAGTACCGATCCAAATAGTTTAAACATCATATGTAATCAATATTAAATAAATCAATTGACCGGGCTTCAATACCAATCAAAACAGTTTAATTCTAATGTGACTCGTCATTACATAAATTAAATCATTTCAAACAATGTAAGTAAGTTTACACTTATCTCTCTGTCGACTCAAGGTCAAGTCTCGGGTTGTTTACCCCGTCCCTCTCCTACACTCGATGCTCCTATATAATTCAATATAACAAATATTTAATTTTCTTTACAAATAATTCATATATGACATGCTGCATGATTTAACATTTATATTCTTTTTTTAATTTAACTCTATTTATAAAACAATTCCATTTCATTTGAATTTTTAACTTATAACATATGTTTCCTATATTAAAATTAATGATTAATACCATTTATATTAAATTTCAAATTCAATTTATCATATATTAATTTTATTTAACAATAATTATAACAATTTAATTCAATTTATTAGTCAATTAGCCCAATTTATAAAAATAAATTCAATTCAAACCAAAAAAGACTCAATTGATTAAGTTTTAAAGTTTTCAATGACTTAATAAAAGTCTGGCAGTAACTATAGGGTTCAAATTATAATAATTAGAAGTTAATTTGGGTGGAATTGTGACACCCCAAAACCCTAGCCTACGTCATTCTGACGTCATTACGTGCATTTTCATTTAAAATGCATCATTATTTGATTTGATAATTAAGTTAAATATGGATTATATGATTTGAAAATGATTTGAATAAGAATAATAAGCTATGTTATAGGCTCGTTTGCCGTCGAAAGACACAAAAGGAGCCAATTAGGTTTTTGGCCCGTGCGACCGAAAAATGTCAGAAATGCGTAAAATATGAACCAAATGATTTTGATGTTTTGATATGTGTTTATTAACATATTTTAAAGAGTTTTGAAACCCTAATTTTACGACGACGTCATACGGTTTCGGTTCTGCGAAAATCGTCGAGGTTTCGGCGCACTAACCGAACTGCGAATTATTTTCGGATTTCAATTTTTACGAAACTTCAGACACGTGTTATACATATTATTTTGCCAAAAAAAAAATTTTAAGTAGGTGCTGGCTATAAATTTGGGCTGAAATTTGGATTCAAAGAAAGAAAAATGAAGAGAGAAAGAAGACTTAATGGTTAAGTCTTTAAAAAGCAAAATTTGATATTTTTGTGTAAAAGAAATTGAAGTAGCTGCTGGACCTTTGCTGGGAAGTGTAACATGAGGTGTAAGGGGTGAGTTTGATGGCTGGAACAGAAGGGAAAAGATAGAACACAAACTAGAAAGAGAAAGAGAAGAAAAATAGAGAGAAAGAGAGAAAAAGAAAGAAAAGAAAGAGAAAAAGAAAAAGAGAAGGAAACCTTCAATCCCAACCCTTTCAGTGTGTTCCTAGGTTGCTTAGAAAGAGTTTTGAAGTGTTAGATAGTGAAGGATGAGACTGGAAATCGAAGGAGAAAGAGAGAAAATTTTGGGTAAATTCTGGTTAGTTAAAGCAGTTTCGAGGTTGCTACTTTTGAGGCTTTTATCTTCCAACTGGTTGTGCATGGGGAGATTTGACTTTGATGGATTGATAGAGAGTGTGTAAAGGAAGAGTTTGGTGGTCTTAGTTCATCGGAAATCCACCGGAGGTGGCCGGACGGGCTGTCAGAAGTTGGGAGAAAAACTGCCAAAATCTGGAATTTGGGGAAAACTGTCTTGAGGTACCAACTTTGGGAGTTTATATCTAAAGATCTAAAGGGTTTCTGGAAATTTGGTTCCGATGGTTAGATAGAGGGGGTGTAGAGGAAGAGAATAGTGGTCGTAACTTGCCGGAAAGCCACCGGAGTAGGATGTATGGTCGTTTGAAAGTTGGAGGAAAGTCACTATTTTCGGGCTGAAACCAGAAGGGAGGAGGAAGGAGATGATCCAAAACGCATGATTGTGCTGCGTGACCCGCGGCCAAAACGACACCAAGGCTTGCGTTATGAGCCATTTTACGCGCCCAATACCTGTATTTGGTAAAAATTCAATTTTAGCTCCTAAAGTTTATATTTGCTTATATTTTTAACCCATAAACTTTTATAAATTATATTTTGACCCTACCAACCTAATATCGACGTCCTGGATCCGTTTTTGATGTCAAAAATTTATTTTGAGATCGTTTTGAGTCTGAAAATTAAAGATTAAATATTTTATTAGAGATTTTAATTATGATTTTGGATTTAATTTATTATTTGGTTTAATTAATTATTGTTTTGGTTTTAATATTTATAATTATTATTAATTATAATTATTATATGATAAATTTTGTTTAATAATTATTTTTAATATGTTATAAAATGGTTTTAAATAGGAAAATTTTACAGATTGAGTTAAAATTCATAGAAAATTATATGAATTAAATTTAAAACTCAATTAATTCAAAAAATTAAATATTAAACCATGCACCATAGCATATGTGGATTTCTAATTTGGTTAATTGAATATCATTGCTATGTTATGCATTATAGGAGCATCGAGTTCTCGAGCGGCGCGGGGTAAACAACCCGAGGCCCACCCGAGTTCACAACAGTGAGGTAAGTGCTAAACCCACTTACTTAGATGTTTGATTTTAACTTTGTGAGTTTGCCATGTATGCTATATTGAATTGTTTGGACCAGTACTGAAGTTCGGTCACATGATTATATGAAGCTTGATGATATGAAATGTATGTTATATATAAATACATTTCCACAGGACTTAAATATGACCATTGTGATTATCGTAGCCGGTGTTTGCAAATTTCACGAAAAACCTACGGTTTTCTCTATGATTTGACTGAAAGACCTAATGGTCCTATATGATAAAGAAAGACTTACGGATCCTATACAATGCAGAATGATCTGGTGAATACTGCATATTAATCTTCGGATCCCTTATGACTGACGTTATTCTGTCTTATAGGTTTGCTGGCCAGCTATGGTTACTGATATGGCGTGAAATTCCAGTGGCAACACTTGGTCCATAAATCACAACTAAAGAAAAAGGAAAAACATATCTTTGTGCATCTTATGTCATTGTTTGATTGTATATGATAAAAATGACCTGTCATCATGCAGTTTTGCTATGTTTTGATAAAATAATTTATTTGTTGGCTGTTTATGGTTTTGGTTTGTACTTGCTGAGTATGCGACTCATCAAAATAGTAAATTGTGTTTTCAGGTTTGCAGTCTGAGTGAAGTACTGAGACTTCACCAACCTATGCACAGGTCGATACAGCTGAAGTCTAGGTCTCTCTCCTTCACGCCAAGTCATTTGTAAATGCTGTATATAGTTTTGTTTTATGCTATGTTTTGTATAACATAAATATATGTTTTGGTATATGTATATTATTATAACATGTTATGTTTATATGACTTTTAGATAAACAAGTTTGGAATTTTGTAAATATTGGTTTGGTATATGACATATATGATAATTGGTTTAATGCTTTTATTATAACTTAAGTTAATTAATGAAAATGACTTAGGTTAATCTGAGAATTAAAACGTTATTAAAGAAATGACATGTTTTATGACTTAAGGTTATAAGAGAGGATGTTACAGAATAAGCCAATTGAAACAATTAAAAGTTCTGAAGGGCTTAATTGAAAATGCGCTAGAACTTCAGGGACCAAAATGAAGTCTGCCAGAATTTAAATCCAACAGGACTAAATTGAAAACATTTAAACTTTGCTGGAAGGACTAAATTGCATAAAATTATAAACTTAGGGGCCAATATGTAATTTTACAAAACTTAGGTACCTGGAGGGAAAAATTCATCAAAACGCGGTGGAGGCTGTCGTTTTGGTCCATTCTTCAACCTCGCGCAGCAGCTTGCACAAGCTACTGTTCATAGAATAGAGCCTCGTATTTTCCAGCCAATTTCTCCCCTTTCCGGCATTGTTTCGACGTCTAGAACTTCCCAAACTCCTCTACCATCTATCCCAAATATTTAGGGTTACTGTTGACGTTCGATTTTTGCACCCCAAAATCATCCGAGGATGATAAAGAGCTTTGAATTAGAAATCGGCCTAATTCCTTTTCGGTTCGCTCTTTCCTCTTTTTCGAAAATATTTTCCTTAATATTTTTAGTCCTTTTTC